>JAODAL010026737.1:0-56198 GCA_025379985.1 Phyllomedusa bahiana | reverse complement strand
CCGGGGCCCAGTGCTTGCACTGTCCCCGGAACACGGCCTTATGGGCTTCCCAAAGAATTGGGGAAGGAACCGAACCCTGTTAACCTCAAAATAGTCTACAAGATTTTTCTCGTGCCCCCCATGTACGGGATTTTTTAACAAGATTCATTGAGTCTCCAATACACACCCGGGTCCCCTGACTCGATCTTAAAGGGGATCAATAACTGGAGCATAATCTGACCATTTTATATTTCCCACTTCCACATTTCCAATCATTTCTAACCAAATATTTCCAAAAAAAATAATCAACGGGAAAATGAGACGGGTGGGGGTTAGATAAAAAGGTATAAGCCCTTTCTGGGGGAAGCTATCCTCCAAGATCGAACAGTCTAAATTTAAATAAATTGTCAAAAATCCCTTGGACGATTAACTGGTTCAATACGGGGGGGGCCCTTTTCACCCACAATTTATCGTAAAGTTCGAAAAATTAGTTTGAAATCTCCCCCTACTAAAACACTGAGGGGGTAGGGGATAGTTTGTTTAACAGCCCTTTTCAAAAAAATTTAATTGACCAACATTGGGGCATAGCCATTACATAATAAAAGGGGAACCTCCCATTGTTCCCCCCAAAAATCACTAGCGGCCACCTGGACGTAAAGAATTTGATATCAGAATAGGGCATTTTTTAAAAGAAATTTTTGCCACTCCCCCCTTTTTTTACTTTGGGGGATGCCACATAGCAAAATTGGTAACAACTGCTTAAGGAAGTTTAAAATTTCCCTTTTAAATTTAAAAATTTTCTCTTGGGAAAATACCAAACAGGCCTATTAGCTTTTTAGGTCACATACAAAGATTTCTTTTAAGTTTGGGGTTTTAAACCTTAAAAATTTAGAGAGCATAATTAACCATTTTGGTCCTTTTTTGGGGAAGCTATCAAAGACTATTTCCCCCAGCGGTTCTCGTGTTGCCATAAGACGGGTAGGAAAAGACAAAAGGGGAGGGAACGGGAAACCAGGAAGACGAACAAACCACAAAACAAATAAAGTTTACTTGTACATCAACTTCTCATGCCTTTAGGAGGCTTCAACTCCTTGAAAACCAAAGTTTCAGTAAGGTCAAAGGTTTTTTCTGTCTTGGAGCGGAAAGTAACTATACAATTGGGGAAATCACCTCAGGGGAGCGGAACCCCCAACGAGTCAAGTACTGGGCCACAAATCCTTTTGGTTCTAGGGGGTCTCGTTGATCAGCGTGTAAAGTGAATTAGAGATACTCAAAGACCTGGAATCTGGTTTAATAAGGAGTAAGTAAAATATTTATCCAAATCCTGTGCAATAATACAACACGTGAGGGGGGGCAATCCTCTTAAAATATAAAATTAATCTGCATTAGACAAACTGGCATCGAAATATCTTAATTCCAACCTACCTATCAGGCTAGAAAACACCCTCCTATGAGGGAAAACAGGCTACTAAATCTAAACATTGGCAATACATTAGACATTATTGCATTGTTTTATGAGAATCGCTCCCGAGGACTTGAGGCATCTGTCATCAATCACCATTAGCACCCCACCTCGCCTCAGGAACGAAAATCCCAAAAATCCTAATCTTCTATAGCCAATAAAAGACGAGCACCTACAGAAGGGGATCAACAAGATACGGTAAAATAACTTCCTTTCGAAATAATAAGCATCAAGTAGCAGGAAGACATTATTGCATTGTTTTATGAGAATCGTTCCCGAGGACCCGAGGCATCTGTCATCAGGGCCGGGACAAGGCATTTTGGTGCCCTAGGCAAGTACAGCCAATGGCACCCCCTGCCCCCCCCACTCCCCAAAAAATCCCCCCCCCCCCCCCACACACACACACACTAATTCCTCTCGCCCCTGCGCCAGGTCCTGTCACTAATTTTCTGCATATTCCACATAGCTCCTGTCCATCTCCTCAACAGTCACTGCACAATGACAAATTAGCTTTTTCAAAATCGCTCCCCTCCGTATGACAGTGAAATACATTACAAATAACAATCACCAAATAATCCACCGATACATGGAGCAAATCTACCAGACAAATGACTGTTACTAAAAACACTCCTACAAAACCAAGACCCACAACTAGTCCTACTTAAGTCTCACATAATCCTGCCAGACCCTGACCGAACGCGAGCCCCAGGCTCTGATTACCACCGCCATACAGTGACCATATAGTGTAGATGTTAGTTGTATGTAGATGCTCTGCAGAAATATAAGTGATTACACTGCAGTTACATTTAGTGACTCACCGGAGACATCATTTCTGATCAGCGTCGTTCACCTTCCCTTTTCTTCTCCTCCGTTTCACACTTCTCGCTGATTGCTCCCGGCCACGAACTCGCCCCTGCAGATTGGACACAAATATCTTAGAATCCTCACATTTCCATCAACTCCTTACTTAAAAGGTATATATGTCCCCTCAGGTAGACAGGTATATATGTCCCCTCAGGTAGACAGGTATATATGTCCCCTCAGGTAGACAGGTATATATGTCCCCTCAGGTAGACAGGTATATATGTCCCCTCAGGTAGACAGGTATATATTCCCCCCCGGGTAGACGGGTTTAAATATATGCCCCCCTCGGGTAGACAGGTATATATGTCCCCTCAGGTAGAACAGGTATATATGTCCCCTCAGTTAGACAGGTATAAAAGATAGCCCCTCAGTCAGGCAGGTATATGTAAAATTGTCCCCTTAGACAGGTAGGTATATAAATATAGGGGCACTCAGGCAGGTATACAGATATAAGGTCACTCTCAGGCAGGTATATAGATATAGGGTCACTCAGGCAGGTTATATAGCTATAGGGGCTCAGGCAGGTATATAGCAGCACACAGGCAGGTATATAACTAGGGGCCACAGGCAGGCGTATGGGGGCTCAGGCAGTATATAGGGGGCACACAGGCAGGCAGTATATAGGGGGCACACAGGTAGGCATTATAGGGGACACACAGGTAGGCATTATAGGGCCCACAGGCAGTATATAGGGGGCACACAGGTAGGCATTATAGGGCACACAGGCAGTATATAGGGGGCACACAGGTAGGCATATAGGCTCACAGGCAGAAATTTTAGGGGGCACACAGCGGGCATTATAGGGGCCACAGGCAGTATATTAGGGGCACACAGGCAGGCATTATAGGGGCCCCCAGGCAGGCAGTATAAAGGGCCAAGCAGTAATATAGGGGGCACACAGGCAGGCATTATAGGGGCCACAGGCAGTATATAGGGGCCACAGGCAGGCACTTAAAAATAACAACATTAATACTCACCTTACCTGCTTCCCGGCCGCGCGCTCCTTTTCTGGCCTCTTCTTTACCGGCCGCGCGCTCCTCTTCAGTCCGACACTGGAGACGTGGTGATGCCGGGCTATGAGGACCCTGCGGCTTACCGGAGGATCCAGCGATCCGCCAGTGAGCGGGTCCGTCACTGTCTGCGGAGCAGGGAGTGCTTGCTCTCTGCTCCGCAGAAGCGGTCGAAGAGGCGGCCGGCGCTTCAGGCCCATGGCAGCGGCCTGGAGCCCGCCGACGTTCGGGGCCCTGCCTGCCCCCCTTAGGGATAGGCAGAGGTATCCGCCCTAGGCGGTCGCCTACCCGTCGTCCCGCCTCTGTCTGTCATCAATCACCGTTAGCATCCCACCTCTCCTCAAGAACGAAAATCACAAAAATCCCAATCTTCTATAACCAATAAGACAAGATCACCTATAGAAGGGGATCAACAAGATACGGTAAAATAACTTTTCCTTTCAAAATTATAAGCATCAAGTAGCAGGAGAAGAGGCATATCTATTCCCCAATCTCCCAGATTTCGGTGGAGCAAATCTCTTCCGTTTGGTCTGTGCCTTCTGCCATTCTGGAGTAAGGGCAGGGGGAGGATCTCCCAGCTCCCAGTCCGAGAGCTCCGGCGGTAGAAACTCCAGAGCGGAGCAAAAAATTGGAAGGTCTTCAAAAGTGCGTAGTGTTGCGGAATGTCCATTTCTGGTGGCACTTAACGCACAGGGGAAGCCCCAGCGGTAGGGTATGGAGTGTTCTGTTAGAATTTCCAGCAGGGAATTGAGGTGACGACGTTTCTGAAGAGTTATCCAGGAAAGATCAGGAAAAATCTGGATCGCAGTCCTCTGGTATTGAAGAGATCCTCGGGTTCTAGCCGCGGTCAGAATTTGCTCTTTGATCTGGAACTCGTGTACGCAGCATATTATATCCCGTGGATGCGAGGGGGGACCCTTGGGTTTGAGGGCCCTATGGGCTCTGTCCATCTTGATAGTGCCAGGGCTCGAGTCCCCCAGGATGGACTGGAAGATTCTATCAACAATTTGGAACACATCCTCCTCCCCATTGGCCTCCGGGACTCCCCTAACCTTCAAATTGTTCCGTCTTCCTCTGGTGTCTAGGTCTTCTACTTGCCGGTTAGTCTCCCGCAGGAGTTTGGCTTGGGTGGTCACCGTTGATTGTAAGGAAGAGACATACTGCCGGGTGTCGTCATGGGCAGTTTCAATAGACTCTACTCTCTCTGCCATGTGCCTTAGGTCAGCTCTAACCGATGCAAACTCTGCCTTGAAGGTTTCTTTAACATCTAGCATAAGATCCTTGAGGTCTTTAAGATCCTTTCTGGTAGGAAGATCATTGAGGCGAGCCTGCCAACCTGGGGTAGAGCACAGATGGGAGCCTGCCGGGACCATTTCCCCACCCAGCAATTCCGGGGATAAGCTTCGGCTCTGTAATGGTATAGTGTCGTCCGCCATTTCAGATAGTCCTGTTTCCGGGACAATCGAGGGACTTAAAGGACTGAGAGCAGGCCTAGTTTTGGCACACTGCAAGTTCTCTTCTTTTTGTTGTTTCTTAGAGGACATGCTACTTGAATTTGTGAGAGGGAGAGCAGTAGTGTCCCAAAAAGATGTTATGGCAGATTCAGCGGTTTCTAAGACACAGGTACTTAGTAGTGTAATGTGACTGGATTGCTCAGGGTCACCTGAAGGATGTAGTTCCCCCTGCTGGGATACAGGAGTGTCAATGTCCCGATGGATCCCTTTCTGAGGGCCGCAAATTAACGGTTTGCTACTGGGATATGAGGTGATGCCCCTATGCGCGCCTGTGATGGGCTTTGTAGCAGCCTGCAATGTAAGCTGCGGCTGCCTTTGACCCTGGATCCAATCCCCTGGTACTGGGGAGTGAGAGTCCCTGATAAGGGTAGTGTCTATAGGATCCAGAGGATTCGGGGCCCAACAGGGAGCTTGGGGGCCTCGGCTGGTACCTGTCTCGCCGCCGGTCGTGCTCCGCAGCACTGCTGGTCCCTGCTCCTGCAGTCTGCTTCTCCCGCCTGCCAGATCCTACTCCGTTCACCGCTCTGGTGTCTGCGCCTCTCGCCGGGATCCTGCGGCCGGAGCTCGGAACTCACCACCCCTGCAGTGGATGGTGAAGGGCTCGTGAGTGCCCGTCCGTCTCGCGGGTGATCGCCGCTGTTTGCAGGTGCCGCCGCGGCTCTCTCAGGCTAGGCTGCAGCTCCCACGATGTCCCGGAGCGCGGCGCAAAGAACGCCAAAATTGAGGTCTGTGTCCTGGGTCTGTTCCCCCGTGCTTCTCAGGTAGGTGGATGCCGTTTCTGGTGCAGCTGTGCCAGGATGTCTCAGGATTGCCCCCTTATGCTGCAACGATCCTCCGGAGCTCCAGGCTTATGCGGCCATCTTGGTCTGCGTCCAGGCCACGCCCCCGTTTGGCATCATTTTTTAAATGTCTTAATTTTTTTACGACATTAGGGGGCTTAGAAATTTAGTAGTAATTTTTCACATTTTCAAGAAAATTTACAACATAGATTTCTTTTTAGGGGCAGTGATGTGGTTTTGAGGGGCCTGTATGTTAGATAACCCCTCATAAATGACTCCATCTAAAAAACCCTTAAAGTATTCAAAACCATGTTTGTGAAGTTTATTACCCTATTAGGCGTTTCAAGGAATTTTGTCAAAGTGGAGGAGAAATTTCTAAGTTTCCCTTTTTTTTTTTTTTTTTTTTTTTTTTTTTGCAGATTTTCAATTTTTATCTGTTATTCACTAGAATACAGTAGATAATAAGAGGGAAATGCATCTCAATATTGATTTCCCCCAATTCTGCGGTTTTTAACGTATGAGTACGTCCCAGGGCCGCTAAGGGGCCTTGCAGGGGGATCGCTCCGCGACCCCCCCCCCCCCTCCTCCCGCACCAGCCGCCGCGTGTTAGCGGCAAATCGCCGCTAACACCCGGCAGTAACAGCGCCAGCGGGTGGCTCCGCCCGCTGGCGCTGTTTAACCCATCAGACACCGCGGCAAAGATGGCCGCGGCGTCTGAATTAACGCCGATTGGTGCCGCGCACCGATCGTTACGGTGATCGGCTTCAGGCATGGTGGTGGGGAGCCCTGTGAAGGCTCCCGTCACTTACTCTAGCTGGTTTGCCCCTCTTCCGTCCGCAGACAGGAAGTGGGGAAACCGCCATCTTTGTACACCCTAATGCATTGCCTATGCAATGCATTAGGTTGTATTAACAATCGCGCCACCTAGTGGTGAAGTACCATAGGTGGCCTCAATGTTACAGTAAAAAAAATAAAGTTTTAAAGTACAAAAAAAAAAGTATTAAAAGTTCAAATCACCACCTTTCCCCATTTTACAAATAAAATCATTAAAATAATAAAAAAGTTACACATATTTGGTATCACTACGTCCGAAAAAGTCCGATCTATAAAAATATAACATCATTTATCCCGTACGCTGAACACCATAGAAGAAAAAAAATTCCAAACGCCAAAATTGCGTTTTTTTGGTTATTTTACGTCACTCAAAAAATGGAATAAAAATGATCAAAAAAGTCGCATGCATTCCAATCTGCTAGCGATAAAAAGTACACTTCAGCCCGCAAAAAATGCCCCCTCATTGACGTCCGTAGGTGTTAGTACAAAAAAGTTATTGGTCGCACAAAATGGCGCTATGACGCAAATTTCAAAAATAGAAAATGTTTGGAATTTTTTTACGGTACCAAAACATAACGGAAACCCTACATGTTTGGTATTGCCGGATGCGTAACAACCTGAAGAATACAGATAACACATTATATTTACCGAAGATTGAAAGCCCTAAAAGCAAAACCCCTGCAAACATGGCAAAAATTAAAAAAAAATCACAATTTGTCCCACTTGGAATTTTTTTTGCGGTTTCCCAGTATATACTATAGGATAATGAATAACACCATTAGAAAGTACATCTTGTCCCGCAAAATAAAAGCCCTCATGTGTCTATGTAGGTGGAAAAATAAAAAAGTTATGGCTTTCAGAAGGCGAGGAGGGAAAAACGAACGTGTCACCCAAAAAAAACGCCTGGTGCTTAAGGGGTTAAAAGATCACCAAATGTGGCCTAGTTGTGCTATTTGACTCAACCACAAGCCTCAGAATAGAAGAAGAACCTAATGGACTTTGGGGACTCTTTATCATTCTTTAGGCACCATTACAGGTTTGCGGACACTGTCAGGCGCTAAAACTTAATATACATCCCTAAAAAGACCCTATATTGGAAACTACACCTCTTAGGCCATGTCCCCACGGCACGGGTTTTCGGCCGGTGGGGACGGCCGCAAAACAGGACAAATACCGGCCGGCAAACCGGCCGGTATTTGTCCTGTGCCGTGTAAACGGCACCTTAGGGAATATATCCAGGGGTGTGATGAGTATATCGACCCCACAGGTGTCTCAAAGATTTTTTTTTTTAGCATTAGACTTTGAAAAAAAAAAAAAATTCCCCCCACCATCTGCAATTTTAGCTGAAAATGTTTAATTTTTACAAGGAGTCCTGGAAAAAAGAACAACAAAATCCAGCAATACCCTATATATCGGTGTAAACTGCTGTTTGACTTTTGGAACGCAGATTTTTGGTGGGTGCCATGTCGCATTTGCAAATCCCCCATAGTAACATAACAGATGAAACCTTCCAGAAGTTGCCCCATTTTGGATTCAACACCCCTCACGGATTTCATCTAGGGGTGTATTGTGCATTTTTGGCGCACAGGTGTTCCATAGTTTTTTCTAGCATTGGGCCATGAAAAAGGGGGAGGGGTGGAACGCACTTCCGCCATTGTTTTTTGGGCTTCACTTTTACAGCGTTCACTGTGCGGTATAAATGACATGCAGTCGGTACAATTACAATGATATAAATGTTATGTAGTTTGTTATGCTTTACTACTTTTACATTGCGGTTTTATATAGTCCATAGCCATAAAGTTTTTATTTTTCTGTATATGGAGTAATAAGCAGCTGGTTCCATGCTGCGATCATGCGAGCTCCGTCTATGTCCAGGATATACCTATGTGTCCATTTGCAGGAGCACCTTCCCAGCTAGTATGCATGCAGGTGTCCAATGTCAGAAAGGGGTTAAGAATTGCATTTGCTTTCTATGAGTGATCCTACAGTAGAGGGCAGAGTAGTCACAGAGTTGTCATGCAGACCATATAATAGATGTTTCAAAAAGTAAAGTTGTCAATGGGAGATTAATATATCAACATAGGTAGTAAATTATGCAGAGCCTGGCTGGATGAGGAAAGGGGAGAATACATAATTGTAAGTTAATACGTTGAACGATATTTTAGTAAGTATTTAAAGTGAACCCGTTAGCTGGTTTATGCTGCCCTATCTGACAGTAAGTTATTGAGGGAGAAAACCTTAGCTCTGTAATATATTGGTTTATATGATTGGAGGAAGAATTTCTGAGAACCAGAGTAAATTGTGAAAGCACTGATTACCCTTCTGCAAACAGTGGTTGACAATTGCTCTGAACACACACTAATACAGCCAAGGCTGTCAATCACTGTATCTGGGTGAGCTAAACCAGACCTTCACTGACTTTTAATGGGAACCTGTCAGTGATTATGCTATCTGATCTGCAGACAGCATGTTGTAGAGCAGGAAGAGCTGCATAGTTGAGTCACATTATTATAACTACTTCTTATTTTTGACGGCAGCACATAGCTTAAGACAGAAGGTACATGTTTTGAGCTAGCTTGTTGTGCGATAAGCTGTCTGCATACATATACCTCGTTGCTGTCATAGTTTAACCCCTTACCGCCGGAGCCAGTTTTGGCCTCTCTGACAGAGCCCCATTTTTGAAATCTGTCATGTGTCACTTTATGTGAGAATAACTTTTTGACACTTTAACCTATCCATGTGATTCAGAGATTGTTTTCTCGTGACACATTGTGCTTTAAGATAGTAAGAAATTTTGGTCCAAAAAATGCTTGTTTATTTGTGAAAAATATCAAAAAATCGTGAAAAATTTGAAAAATTTACCAATTTTAAACTTCAAAAATTTCTGCATGTAAGACAGATAGTTATTCCACTCAAAATAGTTTATAACTAGCATCTACCCTATGTCTGCTGTAGTTTGGCATCATTTTTTTAAATGTCTTTTTTTTTTTTTTTTACGACATTAGGGGGCTTAGAAATTTAGTAGTAATTTTCAACAAAATTTGCAATATACATTTTTTAGAGAACCAGTCCAGTTCTAACGTGATTTTGATTGGCCTGTATGTTAGATACCCCCATAAATGCCCTCATCTAAGAAACTACACCCCTTAAAGTATTCAAAACCGCATTTAGGAAGTTTATTAACCCATTAGGTGTTTCACAGGAATTAAAGCAAAGTGGAAGTGAAATTTCAAAATTTCACTTTTTTTGCAGATTTTCAATTTTTATACATTGTTCACAAGAATACGGTAAATGTGATCAGGGAAATACAACTTAATATTGATTCCCCAGATTCTGCCGTTTTCAGAGATATCCCATATGTGGCCTTAGTGCATTATTTGGCTCAACCACAAGCCTCAAAGTAGGAGGAGCACCTACTGGACTCTGGGGTCTCATTTTCATTACCATTTTCTTTAGGGGCCATTTCAGGTTTGCGGACACCCTAAGGTTCCAAAACTTAATAAACTCCCCTAAAAATACCCCATATTGGAAACTACACCCCTTAAGGAATATATCCAGGGGTGCAGTGAGTATATCAATCCCACAGGTGTGTCACAAAATGTTTTAGCGTTAGGCTGTGAAAATGTAAAAAAAAAATTTTTTCCAATCTGCAATTTTAGCTGAAAATGTTTCATTTTTACAAGGAATCCTGGTAAAAAAAGCACCCAAAACCTTGTTACACAATTTCTTCCAAGTTCGGCAATACCCTACATGTGGGTGTAGACTGCTGTCTGGGCGCATGGCAGGGGGTATAAGGGAGGGAGCGATATTTGGCTTTTGGAATGCAGATTTTGGTGGGGCCATGTCTCATTTACAAAGCCCCCAAAGTACCAGAACAGGTGAAACCTTCCAGAAGTCACCCCATTTTGGATTCAGCACGCCTCAGGGTGGATTTGATTTAAATCTAACTGATTTAAATCACGATTTAAATCACTAGTCAGTAAGGCTTGATTTAAATCAGTGATTTAAATCAAAGTTTCTACCTAAACTAGTTCTTGCTATTTTAACATGCAAGTAGATGAAGATTTTTAGAATCACTTTTTATATTACTTTTTTTCTCCCCAGTTTAATGGGTTAATCATTCATATTTGGACACCACTGTTCTGTTGTACTTAGGAAGGAGAAAAATAATCCTGACCTTAATAACAATTTAAATAGATTTATTCAACTGAAACAATAACAACATTACAGCATAAGTTATTTGCTTAAACAAACATCCATGTTTGTTAACTAATTTGGCTAAACAAAATAAATATATATATATATATTTATTTATTTATTTTTTTAAAGAAACTTAGACTGTCAGCCCCGGCGACACATGAAAACTTAAATACTCCTGTCCCTGCTGTCCTCTGTAGCTCACTTGTCGTCATCTTCATCATCATCTTCTTTGTTCCTATTCATAATCTGGAAAAGAAAAAACAAGCTTTCCTGCTTTATTGGGTCCCAACCGATTTCTCAATTTAGAATGAATGAGTCCAAAGGAAGAGAATATTCTTTCAACGCCTGCAGAAGAAGCTACTGCTGTTAAAAGTGAAATCATTACTTGAACAGTCTCTAAATCCAAGCGCTTAAGTGACTTCCACCAGTTTACTGGTGTGACCTTCCTTAAAATATCTTCAGCAAACATATATTTCTTGAATGGTTCCCCCCTTAGCTCTGAAGTTTATTATAGTTGGCATTAAAGATGGATGATTGCTGGATACCCATGTCATAGCTAACTCCTCTTCCTCAGCACTTAGGTTTTGACCCTGATATTGGATATTGACAATATTTGCCAAAAAAATGAGCTGGAGTCAGTGCTTGTCCCATTCGTTTGTTTACTGCTTGTAATTTAATTCTGTCCATCTGTAGTTCTGTTTTTAAGTGTTCACATCAGTTCCTTCCAGATTTCACCAGCATCCGCAATAAAACAGCAATTTTTCTGTATTTTGTTTAAAGCTTGACAGATGGGTTTCAGGAAGCTCAGCATATGTTCAACATTTCTCTTAAGCCCAATGTTAAGGATTTTGGCCGTGACAGTGCCATCTATTTTATCTCGATTTTCTTCACAAACTGTCATCAGAATAGGCCAGTTTTTGATATACTGCTCAAAACAGTCCACCACAGAGTTCCATCTAACATCTTGTGGGAGCGTTAGCTTGGTTCCACCCATCCTTTTCAGAGCTGCTGCAGCAAAATGATTATTACGGAAGTATTTAGCAATTTCAACAACATTAGCCTTTATTTCTGGAACACTTAAGTCTTTGGCTAAGAGGTGCAGCAATGAGCACTGCAACCATATGTTATTAGCAGCTTTGTATTCCCTCCCTGCTCTTCTAAATCTCTTCTCATCTTGGACACGTTTGCAGCATTGTCAGTGACCAAACTGCGTACTAGACATTTGAATTTTTGTTCACATGTCGTTATAGCTTTTACTGCCACTTCTTGTAAGTATTCTGCTGTGTGTGCATTTCCTGACGTATCAGTTGTTTGTGCAAGGAAGACTTTACCTTCTTCTGTTATACAAGCACATACAATAGGATCATTGTGGACATTACTCCACCCATCAATACTTAGGTTAACAATTTTACCCTCCAGAGCTGTTGCACATTGCTCCATTTCTCTGTCATACACTTGATCCAGCAGTTTCCCTGCAACATCAGCTCTGCTGGGTGGACTGTATCCTGGTCTCAGTGACTGAACCATATTAACCCCTTAACGACCGCGCACCGTCTTTTGACGGCGGCCGGTGCGGGTCGTTCGTCTGCAGCGACGTCTTTTGACGTCGCTGCAGACATCGGGGTTTGCGGCGCCCGGTGCCGCAGCTGCGCTGGGATCGGGGCTGAACTACACAGCCCCGATCCCAGAGCATGTCCTGCAGGCATCGGGGAGCGGAGGAAACCTCCGCAACCCGATGCTTTAACCCTTTGATTGCGGCGGTGCGTTACCGCAGCGCAATCAAAGGGATCCCCTGCTCTGTCGGGTGATCGGAACACCCGGTGACCCGACAGAGCCCCGGGGAACGGCTGCACAGTCAGCTCTGGGGACCTAGCGTGGCCCCAGAGTTGTCTGTGTATGAAGCCAGTGATTAGGACGCACTGTGTGCTGTCCTAATCACTGCCTGTGTCAGACTGACACAGATTAGCATGTATTAGCATATATGAATATGCTAATACATTACTAAGTGTAAAAAAATTTTTAAAAAAATGTTAAACAGTTCTCCCTTCATGGGAGTCAAAAAAAAGTACAAAAAAAACATAAAAAGTGTAAAAAAAAAGAATAAAAAAAATAAATAATAAAATAAAAATAAATATTTAATAAAAAATAATTGTACATAAATTACACGCACAAAAAAACCTACACATATTTGGTATCCACACGACCGTCATAACCTGTAGAATTAATCTAACAAGTTATTAAGTGTGAAATGTTAATGGTGTAAAAAAAAAAAATGAAAAAAAAAAAAAAAATTTTGGAAAAAAATAAAAAAAATACTGCCAATTATTTATAAGTGTACTTAAACTATTCCCTTATAAAGTACAACTTGTCTTGAATAAAACGAGGCCTCATCCAACTGCGTCATTGAAAAAAATAAAAAGTTACAACTGTTTAAATGCAAGGAGGCCAAAACTAAAAAAATGTTCTGGTCATTAACTACTTTTCAGGCGTTCGGCTTAAGGGGTTAATGAAATGTGGGTTCTCAGTCAGACGGAAAGAAGAGTTCGTTGCATAAATAAACTGGGCAATTTTTTCATCAATCAACTCTTTTTCTAATCTGCTAGTTCTTATCACAAACCTATCTATGGTGGTTCCAGGAGGGAAAGGTTTTTTCTTACTTTTGGGGGATGGTGATATTTGGCTGTGGGTGTATGATGATGATGCGGCTGCTAATGAAGCACAATACTGGATGGATAACTCTGAAACAGTAGAACAGGATGATGCTAATCTAGTAGGAGCATAGTTTCAATAATCCATGATTTCCCCTAAACAAAAAAAGATTGCTGTTATTTTATTGTTTGTTCAATTTCTGCTTATTGTACTCAACTCATCCCTGCCCCATAAGGATTATTTGTTTTTCTTCATCATAACTGTACAAAATGACAGGAACATGCAGGAATAATAAGAAATATAATTTTTCTCACACATGACAGTTCAGTCTTTAGAAATTAGGATTCAATAAAAATGTTTACCAACCTGAAGATCCTGCCTGTTCAGAAGTGTTTCTTTGGTCATCTTCATCACCGCACTTCTCATGATGTTGCCTCATTCGCGCCACCAGGCCTTGCATTCTCTTTGTTGCATCGTTTGCTTTTTGCACGCATGGCTGCCTTACAGATAGGAGAAGGAGATTCATTAATATATTCCCAAACTGGGTCTTTTACGGCCTGCTGCCATTATAAGGAAAGAATGTAATAAACCTCAGATCGTACACACAAACAGATCCAGACTTGTCTGTCTGTGGCTATGCTGCAGTATTGTGCTCAAAGTTTCACTTTCATTTTCTTGTCTGCTTGCCCTCCTCCTCCTCACACTTAGATTCACATTCTTCTTGTGTTGTGCAGATCTATTGCACTCCAAACAATCAGAAACATATTGTCTAACTTCTTGGACTTGGCACTGAAGGGGTTGATTCTGTATTCATAGGTTTGTAGAACAATAGGATTAAGGTCTTTTTCTCAACTCTGTTCATGTTGTAACATTTTTGCTGTGAAGAAGAGGCTGGGACCTCTGCGGAGTCAAATTCAGTTTTGAGAACTGCGTAAGTAAAGCGAGCGTCTGTGATAATATAGGAGAGAAACTGCCCACTAATCCTACAGAAACCTCTGGAAGAGCATGGCATTGTGAATGTTACACATATACAGCCTTTATTCTACTGAGTTAAACAACTCAGCTTTATCTCATGATGGAAGAACCTTTGGATGGTAAAATATTTTCCTCAAAAAAGCAGTTTATTGAAAAAAATCCGATTTAAATAAAAAAAATCCGATTTTTTTTTTTTTTTTTTTTTTTTTTTTTAAACATTGATTTTTATCCACCCTAGCACACATCATAGAACTCATCTAGGGGTGTATTGTACATTTTGGGTGCACAGGTGTTACAAAGTTGTTGTTTTTTTTTTGCATTGGGCTATGAAAATGAGGGGAAAACGCAATTCCGCCATTGTTTTTTTGGGCTTCAATTTTACAGCGTTCGCCGTGCAGTATGAATGACAGGATATCTTTACTATGAGGGTCAATACAATTGCAATGGTATAGATTTTATATAGTTTTTTTATGTTTTATTACTTTTACACAATAGAAATAGGTCTATAAAAATAATTGCGTTTTTATGTTCTGTTCTGATAGCCATAACATTTTCAGTTTTCTGTATACGGAGCTGATTCTGGGCTTGTTTTTTGTGGGATGAGTTGACGTTTTTATTAGTACCATTATGGGGGGCATATGCCGCTTTGATCACTTTTTATTAAGGTTTTTGTGAGGCATTTTGAACAAAATACAGCATTCCTGGTAGTGTTTTTTATTTTTTAACAGCGGTCACCGTGCAGTATAACTGACATACTAGTATTACTCAGCAGGTCGATACGATTACAGCGATACCCAATTTGTATATTTTTTTTTTTTTTTTTGTTTTACTGCTTTTACAAAATAAAAACACTTTTATTCAAAAATGAAAACACGTTTGTGCATCGCCATAGTCTGAGAGCCATAACTTTTATTTTTTCTGTGTATGGAGCTGTGTAGGGGCTTGTTTTTTGCGGGAAGAGTTGACGTTTTTATTGGTATAATTTTTGGGGGGACAAGACTTTTTGATCAGTTTTAAATCCGTTTTTTGGAAGGCAGGGTGAAGAAAATACTGCAATCCTAGTAGTGTTTTTTATTTTTAACAGCGCTCACCGTGCAGTATCCATGACCAGTTAGCTTTACTCTCTGGGTCGATACGATTACGGCGATACCCTATTTATATAGTTTTTTAAATTTTGAAGCACTTTAAAAAAAAAAAAAAAAGTGTTTTTGTGTTAAATAATATTTATGCATCGCTGTCTTCTGAGAGCCATAACTTTTTTATTTTTCCGTATACAGAGACGTGTATGGACTTTTTTTTTGCGGGATGAACTGAAGTTTTAATTGGTACAACTTTGGCGTCTATATGAGTTTTTGATCGCTTTTTATTCCATTTTATGTGCTGCAGGATGTACAAAAATCGCAATTCTGTGACTGTTTTTTTGTTTTTTACGGCGTTCACCGTACGGGTTAATTAACGTGACAGATTTATAGGGTGGGTCGTTACGCACGCGGCGATACCAAATATGGGTACTTTATTTATTTTTGATCTTTTTTGGGGCGATTGGCGTTTGTAAAGGGGAAAAGGGCGGTGTACGTGTTTTACTTTTTATTTTTTGTGTTTTACTTTTTTTTTTCACTTTTGACATTTATTTTTACTTTTTTTCACTTTATCTTCTAACAGCAATCATCAGATTGTTGTTAGAAGGCAGGCCAGTGCACAGTACTCGTACTGTGTACTGGTCGCCATGACAACGCCTGTCACCATGCCCACAATGCATTGCGGGCATGGTGACGTCACAGATGACCCCGGGAAGTGCCGTTCACTTCCCGAGGGCATCAGAGAGGAGATCGGTGCCGCACTACAGTGCGGCAGCCGACGGGAGCAGGCAGGAGGAGCTCACTCCTCCTGCCTGCGGCTTTATTATCGCAACCATGACAGGCTGCGGTAATGAAGCGGTAATCACCCGCGGCCGGAGCTCACTCCGGCCGGGGGTGATACGGCATGCGGCCAGCGGTAATTTACCGCTGGTCCCATGTTGCGATCGCGCGTGGCTCGCCCGCAAGCCCGCGCGATCGCCAGGGCGTATGGATACGTCCATTTGCGGGAAGTCACTTCCCGCTAGGGCGTATCCATACGCCCTATGTCGGGAAGGGGTTAAAGGAGCAATTTATTAGAGTTGCGGGACAAGGTTATTATTGGGTTTTGGGCCAGGTATGGTAGTTTTTCTCTAACTACCCAGTCTGTAAACTGCCATGTGTGCTTCTGTGGTGAAAATGTATTGTGAATGGCCCAATGGCACCGTTGCGAATAAGCAACATTAAAAATGTGTAGCAGCCAGAGTTACTGGTGTAAGAGTTGAAGGTTGGCTGCATGGGTGCAAGAGGGCAGATGGACACACTACAGTGGATCAGTTTACTGTCAAATGAATCTGGGCTATCAGATGTTTATCAAAAACAGTTCAGTGAATCCTACTGTATATGGGACAAATGTCACTGCACCTCTGCTAACCAAGTTGCATTGGCAGGAAAGACTTAAATTTTCAGAATTAGACCTCCATTGATTGGCAAAGGGTTGCCTTCTCCAACAAGTCGTGTTTTCTGCTTCATCAGATGTATGCACATTGCGGTGTCAGGGGAGAGATCTTAGAGAATATACACCTTACAACACTTGCTTTGATCTCCAGAGGATCTGCAGTGGTAGCATTCCTCCCAAACATCCAGATTTCCTCAGGACAGTCCAGATGTGGGGACAATGTCCTGGGACGGCTGAGAGAAGTCCTGATTTTTCAGGATGTCCCAGGTAGCCAGGGCATGTGCCCTGAATCCCTGGTACTGTGCCGTTCACTATACTGTGCATCCGTGGGACGCACAAACAGTGGCCGTAGGCTTTCTGGCCGGTTAGCCGGCAAGTGTAGAGCCAGGGGTGCTGGGAGAGTGTCATAAGACGCTCCCTTGATGTCACTGGGTGCAGTTGGCTTGTCCCGCCCCGCAGTTACACTATTCAGTCTAGCTATGGATGCAGAAGAGGGAGGTTTAGTGACCTCCGTCACACCCTCCCTCCTTGTCCTCCTCAACCATGAATATTGGTCTTTTCCAACCCTGAAAACACCAGCCCGCAGCCGCTCCAGAAGCAGACAATCACATTAGAGGATCTGCTTTTAACGGTAACCCGGCTTTTCCCAGAACCCCTGGTGTGTTGTGTACTAGGGAAATGGTGACAAGGGGTTAGTGTCAGCTTTGTGGTGACGAAAACTCCGCTGGCTGACACCAAGCTCGAGTGGCAGTAATGCATAGGCGTCTGTCAGTTACCTCAATTACTATCACTGAAATAAAATGGTTACAAAAAATAAATAACACAGAAACAAAATAAAAAATAACTATTTAAATAAACAATGCCAGTCACCAGCCCTCGTTGACCATTTTAGTTTAGAAATAGATGCAATTCTGGTCTGACTTAGTCTAACGAATCTTATAGTATTGAACTCCATCCCATGAAGATCATAGCTGTGTCTGATCATGGAGGGTGCAGGGTATGGAGAACAGGCCACAGCCACACCACAATCTCTGGAGGGGTTGTTCTGCTGTCTTGGCCCAGGAGATTGTGCCTGTAAGCTGTATCTGTACCTTCTCTCTCACCCCTGTGGGCTAGTGTTAACACAAAATACAACCCTCACCTAACGACTTCACCAACGCCTAGCACCTCATAGCCCCCCTACTTCACCTATCGCCCCATCTGGAGTTTGTACAGAGGTGGGAAAAGTGAGGAGTCTAAGATGTTTATGTGGTTAATTCTGCAGGGATGAGGCGTGGCCGGGAGAAGTTATGGCGGTCTGGAGCGGATGGAGAAAGGGAAAATTTCCATCAGAGAGGAGGTCACCTGTGAGTCCCTAAATGTAACTGCACTGTAATCACTTATGTCTGCAGAGTGCCTGCATACAACTACTATCTAGCGCTATATGGTCACTGTGATGGCAGAAATATTGGTAGTAGCGTAATGGTTTCTATTCAGGATCAGTATGGCAGTATTATTCAATCAATATGGTGGTCATGATCTGGCGGTAGTATTCAGTCACTATGTGGTCATGGTATGGAGGTATTATTCTGTCACTATGTGGTGGTGATATATGGTCATGATGTTCCAGTATTATTTGATCTTTGTGTAGTGGTTTCATTGCTAATATTAGTCTTGGTTTTGTCAGTAACATTAGTGATATTTGCGCCTTGCATAACGGTATTATATGACCATGATGTAGAGATATTATCCAAAGATAATTATATGGATTTCTGTATGTATAAAACATTACTTTATAGAAATACATATTTATAATTTTTAACACGGGCTCTGTCCCAAAGAGTCATCTAATAGGCTGCATAAAGAGGATAGGTACCTCTGAATTTGAGAAACACTTGACAGCTGTCCATGAATGGTAGTTATATGCTCTGTAATACTGCACTTTTGTATGACTAGATCAGACCTGCACAATATATGACCCACTGGCAGCCGTCAAAGGGGCATGGCCTATTTACACCTACCCCTAAATTGTGAGCTACCGCCCCAGTTTGTGGGCAGGAAGAGGGTGATCTGTCACCAGCGTCCTGCCTTTTTGTGCAGGTCTGGACTAGATGAAAAGCAAATTGATTGTAAGCTGGATCCTGATTATATCCTCATATCAACAACTTGGGTTTCTTTTAGGATGTGCCTGGTTCTGTAGAATATACTGACCAGTGTGTATAAAGTTTGTGGTTATGTACATAGATTTTATATTGCTTTCTATACAAGGTTTCATTTAAAGGGGTTGTCTCACTACAGCAATTGGCAGCATTTTCTGCTTGTTGCCAAGCAGAGCTTGTGAAGTGGAGGAGCGTGTTTCTCCTTCCTGCATGGAGTATCTTCACTCTCTGTAGACAAACGCCCCACCCCCTACATTGTTCACATGATTCATTCTGTGTGAGCAGGAGGTTCTCAGCTGTCTGAGATGAAGGGCATTTCAGTATTTGTTGTGTAAACAAATTAATTAGGCTGTGCACATCCATATATTTTGAAAAACGTAAGCATAGGTGCACACTGATAAGGCAATAGCATACATCTGATGAAAATATCAGTGGCACACTACAAAACTAAGTAAAGCATCAAGGTATATAGGAATTTTGGAAAATGCATTACTGCTAAGGAAAATATGAAAAATCCCAGGTTTTCATATTTTCCTTAGCAGTAATGCATTTTCCAAAATTCCTATATACCTTGATGCTTTACTTAGTTTGGTAGTGTGCCACTGATACTTTCATTAGATGTATGCTATTGCCTTACCAGTGTGCACCTATGCTTACGTTTTTCAAAATATATGGATGTGCACAGCCTAATTAATTTGTGTAGTCGATTTGAGGGATAGCAACCTCATTGGCTTGCTGCACTCCCCTTGCCTCTTTTAACCCCTTAACGACCGCGCACCGTCTTTTGACGTCGGCTGGTGCGGGTCGTTCGTCTGCAGCGACGTCTTTTGGCGTCGCTGCAGACATCGGAGTTTGCGGCTCCCGGCGCCGCAGCTGCACTAGGAACGGGGCTGAACTACACAGCCCCGATCTCAGAGCATGTCCTGCAGGCATCGGGGAGCGGAGGAAACCTCCGCAACCCGATGCTTTAACCCTTTGATTGCGGCGGTGCGTTACCGCAGCGCAATCAAAGGGATCCCCTGCTCTGTCGGGTGATCGGAACCCCCGGTCACCTGACAGAGCTCAGGGAACGGCTGCACAGTCAGCTCTGGGGACCTAGCGTGGCCCCAGAGCTGTCTGTGTATGAAGCCAGTGATTAGAACGCACTGTGTGCTGTCCTAATCACGGCCTGTGTCAGACTGACACAGATTAGCATGTATTAGCATATATGAATATGCTAATACATTACTAAGTGTAAAAAAAAAAAAAAAAAATTTAAAAATGTTAAACAGTTCTCCCTTCATGGGAGTCAAAAAAAAAGTACAAAAAAACCCCATAAAAAGAATAAAAAAATAAATAATAAAATAAAAATAAATATTTAATAAAAAATAATTGTACATAAATTACACCCACAAAAAAACCTACACATATTTGGTATCCACACGACCGTAATAACCTGTAGAATTAATATAACAAGTTAAGTGTGAAATGTGAATGGTGTAAAAAAAAAAAATTAAGAAAAAAAAAAATTGTCAAAAAATTAAAAAAAAATACTACAATTATTTATAAGTGTACTTAAACTATTCCCTTATAAAGTACAACTTGTCTCGAATAAAACGAGGCCTCATCCAACTGCGTCATTGAAAAAATAAAAAAGTTACAACTGTTTAAACGCAAGGAGGCCAAAACTAAAAAAATGTTCTGGTCATTAACTACTTTTCAGGCGTTCGGCTTAAGGGGTTAAACCAGTGCAGGATAATTCAGTAGCAAGTTCCTACCACTCCCTGAGAGGTTGTAGTCTGAATGGACTCCTAGTGAGGTAACATGTTAGTGTTAGGGACTCACCTGTGCTGGGATCCCCTTGACGCTTTTGGGAGGTGAGCTTAAACAATTTTTTGATCAAAAACTGTAAACTAAGAATCCCAGGTTTTCATATTTTCTTTAGCAGTAATGCATTTTCCAAAATTCCTATATACCTTGATGCTTTACTTAGTTTTGTAGTGTGCCACTGATATTTTCATTAGAAGTATTTGCTGTGTAGGCATAGCCTAAGGAATCATTGGAAGTGAAAAGCAAAGTGTAACTCAATAGTGTGTATCTAAATTTCTTACTCTCTCTACATATTTTGTAACTAGAATGGGCAGTTGACATTCAGGACTTTTTTTTTTCTCTGTGTCTCTCTCTCACATAGTGATATATCCTGCCGATTATTACACCTCTGACCTTTACAGATCTTCAAAACAAAACTGTACGCTTTATCGGTTTGTGTTTATATGGGACTGTGCATCTGAGTCACAAAACTGTTTAATGTGGGACTGCACAGTACAGCTGTGTTCTCTCTGATTTACATGGGACTATGTGCCTTTGTCACAAAAGGGATTTATGTGGGACTGCACAACTGTCACAGGCGATTTACGTAGTCTCTCTCTATCTCTCCTGCGACCTCTCCACTATGCTGCATTGACATACTGTGTGCGCTCCCGTCGCTGGGCGGGACATGCCAAGTCAGCCGACAGCCACTAACGCATTAGCCGGGCGTAACCCAACCTGGGCTTCAACATGGTTACTAAGCAGCCCGTTCTCGTAAGCCATAGCACTTTGCTAATGGTATCCAAGGACAGACATGCTTACAATTTGGTTTCCCTCATTTTAAACTATGATCTTTGTAGTGAGACAACCCCTTTAAGATACTAAAGTGTAACTGTTGCTTTCCTGAATTTTCTGAATAAGCTATCAGAGCTTGGTTTACTGAGTGGAGGGGAAACGGCGTGTGAGTTAAAAAAAAAAAAACAGAGGATTGGTGAGTGGCTGCATATAGATTGTAGCCAAGTTGTTTTCCTTTGCAGCATGTGTTTGAAGTACTGATGCATTTTAAAGGGCACTTTTACCCCTTCTGTTGTAATCACCTGCGGTGTACTGCCAGGACCTGCGGTGCACCTGACTGGGGGAGGGGTTACCTTGTGTCAGGAGGTATAAATTCCAGCATTAAACTCCAGAGGAGCTTGGCTTACTGAGTGAAGGGGAAACGGAGTGTGAGTTAAAAACTGGTAAGTAAACAAGCTTAATTTAATTAATACTTTTATCTAAATAACCTTTCTTTTTTTTTTTTCTTCATTGCTGTAGCACCTAGATAATGGACAGCATGACTGGCAATTTTCATCAATGCACAATCTGCCATATGTATGCACTACCGGAGCAAGAGGTCCAGGGTGAATACCCACTGTGACAGATGTGAGCATGTTGCTACTCTGGTAGCTCGCATTTTAGATCTAGAAGAGCAAAATGCAACACTGAGGGCGATTGACAATCGTGAGAGGAGTTTGCTTCACACTGAGCAAACAGTGGGCTAAATGTTGAAGGTGGAGTATTGGATCAGCAGAAGGAGCCGTGTAGCTGGGTTAATGAAGTTAAGGGGAGTTCTAGGGGTACCAGAAAAAAGGCCACTTCTCCTCCTCCAAAACTGCCAATTGGGTGATAATGCTAGGGAATCAGTCGCAGAAATGGCAGCCCTATTGGACACTGCTCTTCCTTGCAGCCCAACTAGTAGCCCTGAGGATGGGAATGCCGGTAGGAAAAGACAGAAGTTGTAGGGGGATTCTATAATCAGGAAGACGGATAGAATAATTTGTCGCCAGTACCGCCTCAACCGAATGGTTTGCTGTCTCCGTGGTGCCAGGGTTCTGCATGTGGTGGAACGGGTGGCTAAATTACTGGGAGGGGCTGACGATGACCCAGCTGTCGTGGTCCATGTTGGAACCAATGACAGAATACACGGTAGGTGGAGGATCCTAAAGAATAATTTTGGCTAAAAGATGAAGGGAAGGACCTCCAAGGTTGTGTTTTCCAGAATACTGCCTGTGCCATGCGCTACTCAGAAAAGACAGCAGGAGCTCAGGGAGCTAAACACATGGCTGAAGTCTTGGTGTAGGACAGAAGGGTTTGGGTTCTTAGAGCACTGGGCTGATTTTTCATTGGGTACAATGATAAATTGCAGATAAATTGCATCTGAATGGAAGGGGGTCTGCTGTGCTGGGGAGAAAATTCTAGAAGTAGTTCAGGAGTATTTAAACTAGAGATGAGGAGGGAGGACAATCTTGAAAATGTAGGGGTAGATAGGTTAGAGACTGGGCAGACTATATCGGAGGGTGGATTAGCACAGTGGATAAGAATATCCATGTGTTGCAAACCAGTATTGAAGATATAGGTGCCCACAATATCTCATGTAATGTCATGCCATCTACTAACTGTGTAATATATAATCCCATGCTGTCTAATAAAGGTGTAATGTATAAACCCATGCCATCTACTAAAGATGTATAATTCCATGTAATCTACCAAAGGAGAGATGTATAATTCCATGCCATCATCTAAAAGGGTAACGTTTAATCCCATGTTGTCTACGGAACGGGTAGTGTATGATCCCATGCCGTCTAATGAACGTGTTACATATAACCCTATACCATTGACGGAAAGTGTAAAACTGGAAGGGAACTTAAAATGTCTATTCACAAATGCCAGAAGTCTAGCATCCAAAATGAGGGAGCTTGAAGTGCTAGTTCTGGAGGAGCAGATTGATGTGGTTTGTATTGTTGAAACATGGCTGGACTCTTCACCTGATAAGGATGTCAGCCTTCAAGGTTTTAATCTACAGTGCCATACGAAAGTATTCAGCCCCCTTGAACTTTTCTACCTTTTGCCACATTTCAGGCTTCAAACATAAAGATATAAAATTTTAATTTGTTGGTGAAGAATCAACAACAAATGGGACACAATTGTGAAGTAGAACAAAATTTTATATCTTTATGTTTGAAGTTTTTTATTTATTGGTTATTTTAAACTGTTGTAAAAAATAAAAAACTGAAAAGTAGGGCGATATTATTCGGCCCCTTTACTTTCAGTGCAGCAAACTCACTCCAGAAGTTCATTGAGGATCTTTGAATGATCCAATGTTGTCCTAAATGACTGATGATGATAAATATAATCCACCGGTGTGTGATCAAGTCTCCGTATAAATGCACCTGCTCTGTGATAGTCTCAGGGTTCCATTTAGAGCGAAGAGAGCATCATGAAGACCAAGGAACACACCAGGCAGGTCCGTGATACTGTTGTGGAGAAGTTTAAAGCTAGATTTGGATACAAAAAGATTTCCCAAACTTTAAACATCCTAAGGAGCACTGTGCAAGCGATCATATTGAAATGGAAGGAGTATCAGACCACTGCAAATCTACCAAGACCCGGCCGTCCCTCTAAACTTTCATCTCAAACAAGGAGAAGACTGATCAGAGATGTAGCCAAGAAGCCCATGATCACTCTGGATGACCTGCAGAGATCTACAGATGAGGCTGGAGAGTCTTTCCATAGGACAACAATCAGTCGTACACTGCACAAATCTGGCCTTTATGGAAGAGTGACAAGAAGAAAGCCATTTCTCAAAGATATCCATAAAAAGTCTGGTTTAGGGACTTCCTGTTCCTGCCCCAGCATGTAGAGACACACAGTGCAGCAGCTCCTCTACATCGGGACCCTACCAGCTACATATCTGCTTCTATATCGGCACATCGCACGTGCACTGTGCAGGGGACATACCAGAGAGTGGTCACAGTTAATTGCAGGCTCTCTGTCTGACTCTGCTTGCGGGAGAAGAGCTTTACAGCATGGAGACCTGCTGAGGTGAAGACAGACTTCCAGCCCGACACTGCAAGGTTTGTGAAGAGCATGGACCTGGGAGCAGGAGATAAAGCACTATCTCCTGTCGGCAGCTCCTGTGATTGATTTCCTCTCCTCTACAAGTGGCTGACAGCCCCATTCATAAGAAGCATTGCTCCAGTGTACAGCAGACCCTCCCCCCCCCCCCTCCCAGCCCCCCTCCCTGCTGAGAGCAGGGAAGTGACTGCAGGCGGCGGCTCCCTCTCTGCCCCCCCCCCCTGCTACTGCCCATGGACTGTCTATCACAGCTGCACTGCTTGCTGACAGCCCCTGTGTCCTCCATACAATATAAGGAGAGGAGGCTCTTTATATACATATCTATCCCTAACTGGACTGCTGCCTCACCTGGGCTCACACCTGCTGGACTCTGCAGAACTCCCACCAACTCCTGATTCTCCCCCTCTGCCCGAGGGGGCTGACTCCACTGACTGTTCATGTAATCTCTCACATAACACAGCTCAGATCCATCTGTTTAAGCTGTGGCGACATCTAGTGGTGGCCGAGCAAAGTGCACTTACCACAACTGCAGTTTCATAGCTCTGAATCTCTCTTCTATTCTCCATTCCTCGTTTGGACCGTTTCCCCAAAAACAATGGCAAAAGCAAGGCGAATAAGATGCAAAAGGGCCTAAATCTGAGCTCATTATCACCGACACTGCCAGTAGCACCAAGACAAGTAATGTTGAGAAGTAAAATAAATCGCTGGGGCCCACCGCCACTCTCTCCTGCCAACCCTCGGCCACTACTGCAACCTGCCTCTGATACCACTGATGGTTACGATGAGGGCGCGATTGATGACTCCCTGGTGGACTATAAAAAATTGGCCATGGTGGTGGCCCAGAAGATGGCTCCACATATCCAGGAGACGTTGGCAGCGACTATCTCCGTTACAGTCACGGCCATGTTTGTCAAAATCCAGAACGATATCAACAAGCAGGCTCAGCGTACCGATGACCACGAACAGCGCCTCCAAGAGCTGGAGAACAAGCTGGACTCCACCAACCGCGCCCTGGCTCAACTGCGCTCTGACAACCAGCGGCTCTCAGATAAAGCGGACGACTTGGAGAACCGGTCTCGCCGCAACAACCTACGACTGATCGGGATCCCAGAGTCGGGGCAGCAAGAGATCTACATTCCTTGTGTGAGTGCCTACTGCCAGAACTCTTAGGGCTGCCCCAACCATGCAGAGTGGAGAGAGCCCATAGAATCGGCCCAGACCTGAGATCCCGTGACTCCTCAGCCAAGCAGGACCCACAACTGCGCCCATGTCCAGTGATTGTCAAATACTTGGACTTTAATGACAAAGTCAGCATCTTCCGAGCCTTTAAAAATCTCAAGCAGCCACTGGAAATAAAGGGACATAAGATTCTTATATTTGGAGATTTCTCTGTGGAGGCGGCCAAGCGGACGTCGAGCTTTCTCATCACTTGCTCGGCCCCTCTACCCCCAAACCCACATTAAGTTCGCCCTCACCTATCCGGCTACTCTGCAAAACTTTTCACCCAGATGGATCCCTGTCAGCCTTCACATCCCAGAAGAAGCTTCAAGGACTCTGAGACACCGTTTAAATCTACACAGAGATAGTGGAGGCCTCTTCCCCGGGATTCTACGCCTAAAAGAAGAGCAAGCTCCAGAGACTTAACCGCCTAAATCACCTCCTCTGGGAGATGTTTTACCTAAGGAACAACGCTCCCGTTCTGCTTGGCGTGCGGGACCCTCAGGAACCTGAACATTCTCTGCAACCTGTAACCTTATTCATTGGGCAGCTCCCCCTTTGTTAATTTGTCCTTTTGCTCAAGCTCAACTTACTGGCGGAACTTGTTATTACGGTCTAACTTTATATATGTCAGTTTAATGATACATTTGACAATGATATAGCCCATCCCACACGAAATCCCCCTTTAAACGTATTATGGGTCCCGTGGGGGGCATTGCACTATTTGCCTTACTTGTACTTCCTCTTACATGTTGGAAATAAGGAAGTCCAATACCCACATTGGAAATTGGCAGTATGTTTGTGTTTTTTTGGTTTCCGCCCAATGGTGCTTTGTTTTGTTTTTTTTCTTTTTTTGGTACCTTCTTGTTTTTTGTCTGTACTGTGTTTAATAGGTCTGGATGCAATGCTGTGGGATGTGTCGACAGTCTTCTCTCCCTGGGGGTGAGTCCATTTCCTTCATTCACTTGCTCTGCTATAATTCTTTGTCACTTCTCTTTATGCAAGTAACATCGGGGGAACTTTAAGGGACTGCGGTCCCCTTTCTAAGAGAATTATTGATTCTACGTCACCTCAAAAAATTAAAACCCGACATCGCCCTCCTTCAGGAACCTCCCCTTGGAGGAGGGAGATTTCAGAGGCTTAAGGCCTTTGGGTGGGCTCGGTTCTGGGCTCTCCATCCATTAATAGGAAAAATGGTGTAATTACCCTCATCCATAAAAATCTCTTGTTAGCTCCACCCAAGATATTCATGGCCGCTGGATTCATTTATCCTTGAAAGTCTCAGGTGAAGTTATTTCCAAATATAATATCTAAGGTACTTATGCCAACCAAGGTCTTCATAAAACCCTGACAGAACCAGTTTACTATTGACCATGAACCTCTTAAAATTGTGTGAGGGGATTTTAACCTGGTGGTTAATTCCCAGGAAGATAGAAAATCTGTCCATGATAGCGCTCCCTGTATTCCGCTATCCCATGACCCCCCACATTTGGCTAATTTTATTTGAGACTCTCATTTGGTTGATACGTGGAGGTCTCTTCATCCTGATGGAAGGGACTATTCCTTTTTTTCCCATCATCACAATTCATGGTCCCGTATTGTTTATATTATACTCTCTCCCAAGCCATTGCAAAGGGTGGATCTCTGTGATATTAAGGATTTAGTTATTTCAGATCATGTCCCTCTTTGGTCTCAAACTGTCAAAACGCTGCTTCCAAGGGTACAGATTACCTCTGGAGATTCCCGTCTTACCTATTTGGGGACGAGGACTTTGCTAATATCCTCCGAGGGTGGTGGCTGCAATTTTTACAAGACAACTCGGAAGATAGGACGGAGCCAGTCTTACTTTGGGAGACAGCTAAAGCGGTCATTAGAGGCCACTTGATTGCCTACACTAACACCCGTCAGAAGGTGGTTGCGGATCAAATTAGATTGTTGAGTGAGAAGCTTAGGCAATCTTACACAGATTTTCTCTCCAACCCAACTCCTGCAGCCAAACTCCAATGGTCTACCATTAATAAAAAAAAACAAGAGTATGACCGCTGGCTGGAGTAGAGAGAGGTGTCCCGGCGATGCCGGATGTCAGCTAAATTATTCAGGTTTGGGAACAAAGCTGGGCGGCTTTTAGCCAATTTTGCTAAGGGGATTAACTCTAGTTCCAATATCTATGCATTGAAGGACTCATGTGGGAATATGCAATATTCTGCTATTGCTATTAATAATGTCCTACGCGAGTTCTATGACCATTTATATTCACCAGAAACCTCCGATGACAGGGACCCCTCAGACTGGCTTGGCAGTCTGTCACCCCCCCCCCCCTCCCTCCTCTTTCTGAGGCAGATAGGGACTACCTTAACCAACCCGTCAAAAATGAAGAAATCTCTAGGGTTATTAAGAACTTGGGTAATAATAAAGCCCCGGGCCCAGATGGCTTCTCAGGAGAATTCTACAAGATTCTTTTTTTTTCTAATCTATTTCTGACTAACACTCCCATCCCGCAACATATGAACACGGCATTTATAAAAGTTTTACCGAAGCCAGGAAAGGACATGTCTCTCCCCTCCTCGTACCGCCCAATTTCATTAATAAATGTTGACTTAAAAATTATTTCTAAGGTGTTGGCGGACAGGCTGGCCACTCTTCTTCCCTGTCTCATTAGCCCTCAACAGACGGGATTCGTTAAGGGCAGAGCAGCCGTCTCTAATATTCGTAAAATCATTACTGTCCTGGATGAGATCAAATGTAATCCGGGGCTTCATCCATCTCCAGCTGTCCTGTCCATTGATGCAGAAAAAGCGTTCGACAGGGTCAGCTGGAGATGGCTGGGGGCAGTGATGGACGGATTCGGATTCCAGGGAGCCTTCCGTTCTTATATCTCTTCACTATATACCAATCCCCGCGCTCAGATCTATACCCCGGGTATTCTTTCTAGGGCCATTCATTTGGGGAGAGGCACTCGCCAGGGATGCCCATTATCCCCACTACTGTTTAATTTGGCCATAGAGCCGCTCTCCAGAGCCCTGGCCGCTAATCCAGATCTCCTGGGCATTAATAGCGGTTCATCCAATATTAAGGTCTCGTGATTCCCTGATAATCGTCTGATTTATGTAGCTGACCCACTGGTGGAGGTTCCGATAGCTTTAAAATCTGTTACATGAGTTTGGCCTTTTTCTCGGGCTTCAAGGTTAATGTTTCTAAGTCAGAATTGTTGATCTCTCCCCTGCTCATTCACCCTCCTCACATCTGCTTTGCAATTTACCTATATCCCTGGCGGATGCCTCCATCAAGTATCTGGGAATAAATATCGGTAAGTCCCCCGAGTCCATTTATAGCCTCAATTACCCCCCTCTGTTCCTCAAAATTGTAAGGAACTAGAACGATGGATGCATCTTCCGCTCCCTTACTTGCTAAGGCTCATCCTTCTCAAGATGATGACGTTCCCAAAAATACTATATTTGTTACAAACAATCCCCTTATTGCTTAGACATAAAGATGTCCGCCAACTTTATACCGCTTTCACTTCTTTCCTATGGAATAAAAAACGCCCCCGGATAGCCCTAGTGAAACTGATCCTCCCAAGGGATGGGGGGGGGGCTGAATTTGCTGGATCTGAGGTTGTATAATCTAGCCAGCCTCCTGTGTCACGGATCGGATTGGGTTAAACAGTCTTCCAGATATTCCAATCTCTCTACTGAAGCGGCACTGGTTCACCCATGGACGCTTCCAGGCCTTCTTCATATCAAATATTCTGCTCTTCCTAAGGTGGCGAAACATAGCCTCATTGTGAGGGACACGATCGGAGCCTGGAAGGCCTGTAGAACCCTGTTCTCTCTGCCCTACCAGACCAGTAGATACCTTCCTATCTATGGACACCCAGAATTCAAACATGGCCTTGATAACCCCAATTTAAATTCTGGAGGAGTAAAGGGATCTTAACTATTTCCCAGCTTATTCACCCTTCCCACCAACGGATTTACTCTCTCTGAGTTATCTCAAAAGTATACCTTGCCACCATTGCATTTTTTGGCCTACTCCCAAATATTGAGTTTTTATAGAAATAAGGACATGAGGCCGTCTCATTTAAGTTGAATGCCTTTTGATAATGTCATTGGCCCTACGTCTTCAACAGACCACTCTCTATCAGCGCTATATGCTGGTCTTCGTAGGGGTTCAGTAGACGAGGGGCCTTGCAGGATTTTTGCTAAGTGGGAGAATGTCTACCCTAACCAGGAGATCTCTTCTACAATTCTCCAGGGATGGCTGAAGATCCAGAAATATATAGTTAATGAGAAGTGGAGGGACACATTCTTTAGAATTGCCCATTCCGCAATTTACGGCTTTAATATCCCCTCCCCCATCCAGCTTGTCCAGACCGTTTGACGTCCTGTCCTGTGGCACCCCCCGCACGGATTTTGTCCATAGTATATGGACCTGTGTGGAAACCACGAGGTTCTGGGAGACAGTCATACAAACTCTGAATCTTAAGCTTCGGTGTCATTTAACCTTAGAGCCAACACAGCTCCTGTTCCATAATTTACCACAACATTTTAGGAACCACTCAGTTCTGCACATATTTTTATTAGCGGCGAAAAGAAGCCTCCTGGCCAAATGGTTGGAACCAACTGTCTCTACATTGCAGGAAGTGATCCAAGTGGTAAAACATCATCTCGAAATGGACTGAATCGACATTATCAGGACTAAAGAAACCCCAAAGCTCTAAAATTTTTCAAAAATAGCAGGAGTTCATAGGTAACTTTTAAAACACCCCAGGAGATCAAGGAGATCATGCGCCTTTGTTTACACCTCCTGGTATCTCTCCTCTCGACTAGCGGGCACTCTGGGAGCTTTGGATGTCTGTACTCCATAACATGGTAACTTTACCTCAGCCATATCCTGGCACCGTACCCTGGATACTCCCTTGGTAACTGTGTGTCAGAGTTGGGGGTGAATTTGTCCTCTATCTCTCTTCCTCGGGTGTTGTGGGACGAGGGCCGTGTGGCGATCTCGCAGCATTGTATCGGCACAGGATTTGTTTTCGCTTTTTATCCCAGACCTTACTTGATTACATAGGTGTATGTGATTATGTCTCTTATACATAACTGCGTATGGGGACCACTGTTGTGTGTTGTTTTTGGGGTTTTTTTTGGGGGAGGGTTATGGGGGGGTTACTTTTTAATTATTTTTTGTTTTCCTTCTTTAGTGAAGATGGAGACTTCTTATTATGATACCAAAGTATGTCATTAGTGCTATTTTGTACTTTCATTGCTTAGTACTTTTCTTATCTGCAGTAATGGTGCCTTATATTATTTCTTTGTGTGTCGAGTAGTATCTCATCTAATGGTCAGTTATTATATGTTTTTGTTATTGTAAAATTTAATAAAAATTATGTTTACAAAAAAAAAAAAGTCTTGTTTAAAGTTTGCCACAAGCCACCTGGGAGACGCCAAACATGTGGAAGAAGGGGCTCTGGTCAGATGAAACCAAAATCGAACTTTTTGGCCACAATGCAAAACGATATGTTTGGCGTAAAGCAACACAGCTCATCACCCTGAACACACCATCCCCACTGTCAAACGTGGTGGCAGCATCATGGTTTGGACCTGCTTTTCTTCAGCAGGGAAAGGGAAGATTTTTAAAATTGATGGGAAGATGGATGGAGCCAAATACAGGACCATTCTGGAAGAAAACCGGTTGGAGTCTGCAAAAGACATGAGAATGGGACGGAGATGTATCTTCCAACAAGACAATGATCCCAAACATAAAGCAAAAATCTACAATGGAATGGTTCACAAATAAACGTATCCAGGTGTTAGAATGGCCAAGTCACAGTCCAGACCTGAATCCAATCGAGAATCTGTGGAAAGAGCTGAAAACTGCTGTTTACAAATGCTCTCCATCCAACCTCACTGAGCTCCAGCTTTTTCCTAAGGAAGAATGGGCAAGAATTTCAGTCTCGCGATGTGCAAAACTGATAGAGGCCTACCCCAAGCGACTTGCAGCTGTAATCGCAGCAAAAGGTGGTGCTACAAAGTATTAACTTAAGGGGGCCGAATAATATTGCACGCCCCACTTTTGAGTTTTGTATTTTTTACAAAAGTTTAAAATAACCAATAAATTTCGTCCCACTTGTTGTTTCTTCACCAAAAAATAAAATTTTATATCTTTGTTTGAAGCCTGAAATGTGGCAAAAGGTAGAAAAGTTCAAGGGGACCGAATACTTTTGCAAGGCACTGTATTTAGGAAGGACAGAGCGAACAGGAAGGAAGGAGGAGTGATATGAAGGGAAATGTGAAAGAGGCAATAGAGGGTGAAGATGTGGAAACACTGTGGGTGGAAACACAAGGAGGGGGTTAATGCAGAAAATATAATTTTTGCCATAATCTATAGACCAGGCATCCTCAAACTGCGGCCCTCCAGCTGTTGGGAAACTACAACTCCCATCATTCCCACTGTTATAGATTATATAAATGCATGATGGGAGTTGTAGTTTCCCAACAGCTGGAGGGCCGCAGTTTGAGGCTGCCTGCTATAGACCTCCAAACATCACTGAGGAGGTAGAAGAACACGTGCATAAACAAATGGTGCGTCAGCACAGGCGGGTACAGTGGTAATAATGGGCGACTTAGATTACCCAGACATTGACTGGGGTCAAGGTTCTGCATCAACTGCACAGGGAAGGAAGTTCCTCAATCTGTTACAGGATAATTTTATGGGGCAGTTTGTGTTGGATCCCACTGGAAGTGATGCTCTGTTGGATCTGGTAATTTCTAACAAAGCAGAACTTGTTGGAGCGGTCACTGTTTCTGAAAATCTTGGTAACAGCTACCACAATATAATTCATTTTAGTGTAAACTGGAAAAAAAGAAACGCAGAGCAGGAGGGCAAAAATATTTAATTTTTTAAAAGAGCCAATTTCCCCTTATTGAGGGATGCAATACAGGACAAAGACTGGGAGCAGCTATTAGCAAATAGTGATGTAGAAGCCAAATGGGAGAACTTTAAATTTACTCTGGGGAAATTTATAGCAAAATGTATTCCTATGGGTAACAAGTATAGGCGATTAAAACTAAATCCAACGTGGCTTCTACCTTCTGTTAAAAGGGCAATACATAATAAAAAAGGGCATATAAAAAATGTCAGAGGGGTCAGCATTAGCCTTTAAAAATTACAAAGAGCTTAATACAATCTGTAAAAAAGTGCTCAAAGCAGCTAAAATTCAAAATGAAAGGCAGGTGGCCAAGGACAGCAAGATTAACCCCAAGAAATTCTTTAAGTATATAAATGCCAAAAAGCCAAAATCGTTGCATGTAGGACCCTTAAACTGTAATGAGGAGCTGGTGATCAGGAGAAGGCATAGGTACTAAATAGGTTTTTCAGCTCTGTATACACAAACTAGGAGAAAGTAGATGTGATGGGCGTGCCCAGTGCAGATGTAGGTGGTGTCCGTACTAATGGGAGCAGTGCTAGAGCTAATGGGGGCGGGCCCAGTGTGGATGTAGGCGGTGACAGTACTGTTAATACATCATCTGATATAATTAATTGGCTCAGTATAGAAATGGTCCAAGCCAAGTTAAATAATCTGAATGTGAACAAGGCTCCAGGTCCTGATTGCATACACCCAAGAGTTCTTAAAGAGCTTAGCTCGGTAATTGGTGTACCCCTGTATATGATTTAGAGATTCTCTGGTGACTGGTATAGTGCCAGGAGACTGGCGCAAAGCAAATGTAGTTCCCGTCTTTAAAAAAGGTTCCAAGTCTTGCCCAGGTAATTATAGACCAGTAAGTTTAACCTCTGTTGTGGGGGAAAAATGTTTGACGGGGTTATAAGGGACTATATAAAGGAATATCTGGAGGAATACAATATTATAAGTGATTGCCAGCATGGTTTTACTAAGGACAGAAGTTGTCCGACCAACCTGATCAGGGTTTATGGAGAGGTGAGTAGAAGTCTGGGTAGCGGAGTGGCTGTGGATATTGTGTTGTTAGACTTTGCAAAGGTCGTTTGACACTGTCCCTCATAAGCATTTATTGGGTAAATTAGGATCCATTGGGTTAGAAATAAGTGTGTAATATGATTAAAAACTGGCTATTACCACCACTCAGAGAGTGGTGGTAATTGACTCCTACTCTAAGTGGTCCGCGGTTATGAGTGGTGGGCCCCAGGACTCAGTATTGGGTCCTCCTTTTTTAATGTATTTATTTGATATAGTGGAGGGGATCAATAGCACGGTTTCTATTTTTTGCAGATGACACCAAGCTATGTACTGTAGTGTAATCAATGGTAGATGCTCATAAATTGCAAGCAGACCTGGACACACTGAGTGTTAGGGCATCCACTTGGCAAATGAGGTTCAATGTGGATAAATGTAAGGTTCTGCATCTGGGTACGAATACTCTGCAGGCATCATACCGTGGGGGGAAAAAAGTATTTAGTCAGCCACCACTTGTGCAAGTTCTCCCACTTAAAAAGATGAGGCCTGTAATTGACATCATAGGTAGACCTCAACTATGAGAGATAAAATGAGTAAACAAATCCAGAAAAAGAAGTCTGATTTGGAAAGAATTGCAAATTATGGTGGAAAATAAGTCATTAACAAAAGTTCATCTTAATACTTTATTATATATCCTTTGCTGGCAATGACAGAGGTCAAACGTTTTCTGTAAGTCTTCACAAGGTTGGCACACACTGTTGCTGGTATGTTGCCTCATTCCTCCATGCAGATCTCCTCCACAGCAGTGATGTTTTGGGGCTGTTGCTGTGCAACACGGACTTTCAACTCCCTCCAACGGTTTTCTATGGGGTTGAGACTGGCTAGGCCACTCCAGGACCTTGAAATGCTTCTTACGAAGCCACTCCTTCGTTGCCCTGGCGATGTGCTTGGGATCACTGTCATGCTGAAAGACCCAGCCACGTTTCCTCTTCAATGCCCTTGCTAATGGAAGGAGGTTTGCACTCAAAATCTCACAATACATGTCTCCATTCATTCTTTCATGTACACAGATCAGTCGTCCTGGTCCCTTTGCAGAGAAACGGCCCCAAAAGAGGATGTTGCCTACCCCATGCGACACTGGGGGCTGGCCTCATGCCGCATCACCTACGGCCGGAGTGAGCTCCGGCCGCAGGTGTTTAACACCTTAGCTCCGACGATCAATTAAGATCGTCGGAGCTAAGTCGCAGAAGACGGGAGGAGTGAGCTCCTGCTCCCGGCGCGCTGCTGCACGACAGTGCAGCAACTATCTCCTACCACATGGCCGCGGGAAGTGAAAGTCACTTCCCGGGTCGTCTGTGACGTCATCGTGCGCGCAATGCATTGTGGGCATGATGACTGACAGTTGCCATGGCAACCAGTACACAGCAGCAATACTGTGTTCTAGTCTGCCTTGTAACAGCAATTTGATGGTTGCTGTTACAAATCCCCTATGGGAAAAAGTAAAAAAAAGTGTAAGATTTAAAGAAAAAAAAAAGTGAAGCACAAAAAATAAAATAAAAACACGTACATCGCCCTTTTCCCCTTTACAAACGCCAATCGCCCCAAAAAAGATAAAAAAGAAAGTAGCACTGTTTGGTATCACCGTGTGTGTAACGACCTGTCCTTTAAATATGTCACATTAATTAACCTGTATGGTGAACACTGCTAAAAAAAACAAAAATAAAAACAATCAAAGAATTGCGATTTTTTTTTTCATCCCGCAGCACATAAAATGGAATAAAAAGCGATCAAAAACTCATATAAACGACAGTTGTACCAATTAAAACGTCGGTTCATCCTGCAAAAAAAAGTCCTTACACGTCTCTGAATACGGAAAAATAAAAATGTTATGGCTCTCAGGAGACAGCAATGCATAAATATTGTTTTACACAATAAAACACTTTTTTTTTAAGTGCATCAAAATAAAAAAAACTACATAAATTGGGTATCTCCGTAATCGTATCGACCCAGAGAGTAAAGCGAACTTGTCATGGATACTGCACGGTGAGCGCTGTTAAAAATAAAAATAAAAAACACTGCTAGGATTGCAGTATTTTCTTCACCCTGCCTTCCAAAAAATGGATTAAAAACTGATCAAAAAGACTTGTTCCCCCAAAAATTAAACCAATCAAAACATCAACTCATCCCGCAAAAATCAAGCCCATACACATCTTCATATACAGAAAAATATAAAAGTTATGGCTGTCAAACTATGGCGATGCAAAAACGTGTTGTTTTCCTTTTTGAATAAAAGTGTTTTCATTGTGTAAAAGCAGTAAAACATAAAAAATACAAATTTAGTATCACTGTAATCGTATCGACCTGCTGAGTAAAACTAGTATGTCATTTATACCACACTGTGACCGCTGTAAAAATAAAAATAAAAAACACTATCAGGAATGCTGTATTTTGTTCAAAATGCCTCACAAAAACCTTAAAGTGATCAAAGCATCATATGCACCCCATAATGATACCAATAAAAACGTCAACTCATCCCGCAAAAAAACAAGCCCATAATCAGCTCCGTACACAGAAAAATAAAAAAGTTATGGCTATTGGAATAGGACAACATAAAAACGCAATTTTTTTTATAGACCTGTTTCTATTGTGTAAAAGTAATAAAACATAAACTATATAAAATTTATATCATTGCAATTGTACAGACTCCCATAGTAAATTTATCCACTCATTTACACAGCACGGTGAACACCGTAAAATTGAAGCCCAAAAACCAATGGAGGAACTGCGTCCCCTCCCCATTTTCATGGCTCAATGCTAAAAAAAAAACTATGGAACACTTGTGCGCCCAAAATACACAATACACCCCTAGGTGAGATCCCTGAGAGGTATTGAATTAAAAATAGGGTGGCTTCTGGAAGCTTTCACTTGTTCTGGTACTTTGGGGGCTTTGCAAATGCGACGTGACCCCACCAAAATCTGTGTTTCAAAAGCCAAATAACACCCTTTTACACCCTGACATGCGCCCAAACAGCAGTTTACACCCACATGTAGGGTATTGCCGAACTTGGAAGAAATTTGCGTAACAAAATTTGTGTACTTTCTTTCCAGGGTTCCTTGTAAAAAGAAAACATTTCCAGCTAAAATTGCAGATTGTTGTAAAAAAATAATTTTTTCATTTTCACAGCCTAACGCTAAAAAAAAAATTAATGAAACACCTGTGGGGGTCGATATACTCACTACATCCCCTGGATATATTCCTTAAGGAGTGTAGTTTCCAATATGGGCTCTTTTCAGGGGTGTTTAGTTTTAGCCCCTTCGGGCGTCTGCAAACCTGAAATGGCGCCTATATAAAATCGTAATGATAATGAGACCCCAGAGTTCAGTAGGTGCTCCTCCTATTCTGAGGCTTGTGGTTGAGCTAAATAGCGCACTAGGGCCACATATGGGATATCGCTGAACACAGCATAATATGTGGAATCGATATTAACCCCTTAACGACCCTGGCCGTATGAGTACGTCCCAGGGTCGCTAAGGGGCTTTGCAGGGGGATCGCTCTGTGACCCCAACCCCCCCCCCCCCCCCCTTCCCCCTGCACAGCCGCCAGGTGTTACAGCGCAAACGTGCAGCGTCGCCCGCCCGTGCTGTTTAACCATTCAGATGCCGCGGCAAAGATGGCCGCGGCGTCTGAAAGAATGAAAATCGGTGCCGCGCACCGATCTACAGGGTGATCGGCGCCGCTGCACCGATCCGACACCCGGACATGGCAGCGGGGAGCCTTGTGAAGGCTCCCGTCACTCCCATTTCCTGGTTTGCCCCACTTCCGTCCGCAGACAGGAAGTGGGGAAACCGCCATCTTGGTACAGTCTAATGCATTGTCTATGCAATTCATTAGACTGTATTGACAATCGCACCACCTAGTGGTCAAGCACCCTAGGTGGACTTAATGTTAAAGTTAAAAATATAAATAAAGTTTTAGAGTACAAAAAAAGTATTAAAAGTTCAAATCACCCCCTTTCCCCATTTTACAAATAAAAACAATAAAATAATAAAGTTACACATATTTGGTATCGCCGCGTCCGAAAAAGTCATTTGGTCATTTTACGTCACTTAAAAAATGGAATAAAAGTGATCAAAAAAAGTCGCATGCACTCCAAACTGCTAGCGATAAAAAGTACACTTCAGCCCGCAAAAAATACACCCTCGCTGACGTCCGTAGGTGTTAGTGCAAAAAAGTTATTCGTCGCACAAACTGGCGCCAAAAATAGAAAAAGTTTGGAATTTTTTTACGGTACCAAAACATAACAGAAACCCTACATGTTTGGTATTGCCGGATGCGTATCAACCTGTAGAATACAGATAAAACATTGTATTGACCGAAGATTGAACGCCGTAAAAGCAAAACACCCGCAAACATGGCGAAAATATGATTTTCACAATTTGTCCCACTTGGAATTTTTTTTGCGGTTTCCCAGTATATTCGATAGTACAGTGAATAACACCATTAGAAAGTACATCTTGGCCCGCAAAATAAAAGCCCTCATATGTCTTTGTAGGTGAAAAAAAAAGTTATGGCTCTGGGAAGGCGAGGAGGGAAAAACAAACGTGTCAACAAAAAAAAAACGCCGGGTCCTTAAGGGGTTAAGTTGCATTTCACTGATCACATTTACCGTATTCTTGTGAATAATGGATAAAAATTGAAAATCTGCAACGAAAACAGCCTAGTCCGCTGTTAACCCTTGCCCACACCGGCACAGGGTCCAACTATGCTGCCACCAGTTCGCTCGTTTAGTCATAAGACCGGTCCGTGACCGACTATGCAGGGTCAGGAACCAACCCCTGGGTAGCTATATACTATAGACCGAGAATTAGGCGTGTGAGGCCGTTGATCAAGACAGACTAACTCAGATTAAAGTTTATAGATTTAATTAGCCTTGGAGGGCACACTAGACAGATAATATATACAAGATGGATAATAATATACAGGTAAGAGACAGATGCAAATACAATTATGGAGTACAGACAAAAGGCAGTTAGAATAGTCAAGTTACCGTTGTTGCTTGCTTGGTGCCCGGCCGCATGGGGGGCAGATGTGGCCTGGCTGCTGCGTGATGATGTTACTGGACCTGCTCTCAGGTACCCCCCTCCTTGGATCAAAACAGGAAGAGCCACCCCTGGCTCCTGGCTTATATCTGCGAGGGGCAGCCCACTGGGCAGCCCCCTACACACCCCTGGGACGGTCTAGGCACTCCTCCCACTCAGGTCATGCAGTTTCTGATACAAAACCAAAAATGGACTATAACTCGGCAGGGCATTGGCACAGAACCGAGCCGGTGGTACCATCCGAACCGTCTGGGCTTTCCTGACGCCTGGATATCAAACATGCTTATCTTATGGACCCCGTAGGCCCGGTTCTGGATATCTCCGTCCCCAGGCGTCCTGGAAACCGGGAAATGGGCCTGTGCGTGCGGGGAGCTCCATATTTTGCGATATGAACCCGCCATGCACCAGTTATGAGCGGATCGCCTATGAATCGATATGACATATCGGAGACGACCCGACTGGGTTTAATTGCTGGAAGTCTTTGAAGCTGGGACTAGCATTTGTTCAGGGCTAATTAGATTCATGAGGATCTTTTCATGGGTTGACCCCATGCTGTGGCGACTTCCTACAGAAAGGCATTTACACTGGGCTTCGTTACTGTGTAAATTGAGCTTGTCCTGTGGTGGGAGACATCTGTGTTCTGACTAGATTCAGAATGGGGGATGCAATAAAGGGAATTCTTCCTCACAAAGTGAAATTTTGAAATTTCACCTCCACTTTGCTTTAATTCCTGTGAAACACCTAATGGGTTAATAAACTTCCTAAATGCTGTTTTGAATACTTTAAGGGGTGTAGTTTCGTAGATGAAGTCCTTTATGGGGGTACCTAACATAAAGGCTACTCAGTCACGTTAGAACTGGATTGGTCCCTAAAAAATGCATATTGCGAATTTTCTTGAAAATTTTAAAATTACTACTAAATTTCTAAGCCCCCAAATTTCGTAAAAAAAAAAAAAAAAAAAAAAAAAAAAGACATTTAAAAAAATTATGCCAACAGAAAGTAGACATATAGTAGATGTTAGTTATAAACTATTTTGAGTGGAATAATTATCTGTCTTGCACGCAGACATTTTTGAAGTTTGAAATTGGTGAATTTTTCACGATACTTTGATATTTTTCACAAATAAACAAGGACTTTTTGCACCAAAATTTCTTACTATCTAAAAGCACAATGTGTCACGAGAAAACAGTCTCTGAATCATATGGATAGGTCAGTGTCAAAAAGTAATTCTCACATTGTGATACATGCCAGATTTAAAAAAATGGGGATCTGTCAGAGAGGTGTTAAGGGGTTAAGCAAGGGGACTGGCACTGTAGGATAGGAGTCCCTGGCGGCATAGTGTGTTACTGATGGTAGCCTTTATGTTGGTCCCAGCTCTCTGCAGGTCATTCACTGAGTGCAGAGACAAGCAACCAAACTTATAAGGGGAATGGAGCATCTTCGTTATGAAGAGAGGTTGGTAGAATTGAACTTATTTAGTCTTGAGAAAAGATGGCTTTGGGGGACATGATTAATTTTTATAAATGGTCCCTACAAAAAGTATGGGGAAAAATTGTATCATGTAAAGCCCCCTCAAAAGACAAGGGGACATTCCTTTTGACTAGAGAAAAAAGGATTCAATCTCCAGAGGAGAAGTGTTCTTCACTGTAAATCTGTGGAATAGCCTGCCTGAGGAGCTGGTCACAATAGGAACAGTTAGGAGTTTCAAGAAAGGCTTAAAAGGGTTTTCTCACTAAAAAATATATCTCAAATGATGGGAACAGTAAAAATAAGCACTTTATAATAATAATAATAATAATAATCTCTATTTATATAGCGCCAACAAATTTCGTAGCACTTTACAATGTAGAGGGTATAATTACAGACACAAACAGACATTACACAGTGAACGCTACTTACAGGTGAGACACAAGGTGTGAGGGCCCTGCTCGCAAGAGCTACAATCTAAGAGGGTGCCTGGGGAAACAAAGAGGGAGAAGTGCTAAATTTACAATGGCCCAGCCATGTTTATATAAATATGGGGAGTTTACATAAAGTTTTGGTGAACCTGCCACCATGACTGTACATCTATATACAGATTAGTGCCTGTGAGTGCCCTAGTGTAGGGGGTGACAGGAATGTGTGTGATAGAAGGTGTGGGTTAGCAATTAGTGGTTTTGGTAGGCCTGCCTGAGGAGATGTGTTTTCAGGACACTCTTAAAACTAAGAAGGCTGGGATTGTGCCTGATGGTACGTGGTAGCATGTTCCAGAGAACTTAATGTAGTAGATCTGAGCTAATCTGTGCATCTATAGCTATTTCTGCAGCAGCTGGATGGGACACGCCCCCTGTGCTGTGACTGTGATTGGCTGCTTCCACTCTGTGCTTACTCCCCTCTGAGCTGTTGAAAGTGAAACAAACTGCCAGAGAGGGCTGTGTGTGTAAGGGCTGTCTCAGCTTCTCTCTGTGTGATAGCTCTATGTAAAGGATCCAGGCAATTACTGAGTCTCTGGCTGATTTACTTTCCCCTCATATAGCACAACACTGCTCATCTCCCCCACCCCCCATATAACAGCCTTATACAGTCTGCTCTAGCTCCTGCCCTATAACGAGAGGGGGGGCAGCGTGACAACGTTTGTGTCACCAGCTCAGACTGTATGTAAGACTGCCTACACCAATAAAGGTGTTCTGGTTACAGCAATGAAGGTGCTCTGGTTACAAGGAGCCTGGGAGGGAGGTGACAGCTCTGCAGACAAGGGAACACTGCAGGAGGCTGCAGAGCTGTGATCTTTTCTCTTTTCACACAGTGATGATGTCACAACTCTTCAGTGAGAGGAGACACGCCTCCTGGGAGTAGAGACTTGCCCCTGGATTTGAAACGGAAACAGATAGAAACTGCTCAAGTCTACGAAAATGTGTAATGATAAAACCCCTTTAAATAACTACCTGAAGCTAAAGAATATTAATATGTACGTAGCCATGTAAAATTTTGGATCCTGGCTTTTGGTGGCTATGGGGTCTCCCCTGGAGCCGATTAATTCTTGCCTTGTGGGTTTCAAGGCATTCACCAGTGGGGAGGCTGGGCTTGAAATCCTTGTCTCCCGCCCTTCACCCACATTTTCCCCACCCTTGGTTGAACTTGATGGACACGTCTTTTTTTCAACTGTACTAATTATGCAACTATGTAATGTATGAGTACATGTGTAATGACAATATCTGACTATATCCTGCATATATCTGCAGTCTTCTTCCTCTGTAGGCTCCATATCTAATTGTCATTTTTATGTAAATTCTGCTTTAGAATTTGGGAAGACTAGCTGCCACAATATCTTCCATCAACAGCGCACATACAGAAGAGGAAATGTTGCTACCTTAACTGTTATGCATTCAGAAGCAACAACAGCATTGAGGATATTATGCAGACGTTAAATGAGAGTAAGTGAATAGTCAGTACATGAGGCAAGAGAAGAGTTTTCTGATTAGTGGAAAGGATGATCATTGCGCTTACTAGTAATTCACTTTTCCATTAATCGCCACAGCAGCACTGACAGAATTTTTTACCCACCTCAACTGGAATCATCTTTACTTGTTTGTTTGTTCCCAAGAACATCAATGTAATGTGAATAAGGCAACGTTTAATTCTACAAATAAAAAAAAATGAACAAAATATTGGGTGGATAAAACCCTGTACCATTATTAACAGGAAATCAGATGACTTGTAAATGTAATTATCATCTTTTCCTCACACCTCCTTAGTGGCACTTACTGGAGGAATAACAAAGAAAAAATCCATTAGGTTGGGATAGCTGCAAACAGGCCTTTGCAGACAAATCATAAGTCATGGTTAGTTAAGAAACAATGTAGAAAATGTAAGTTTGCTCACCCAATATGCAACCAAACAATCAACCGTACAGAGTTCGGTAGAAAAGGAAGCCTCTATGGAAAACCATAGACTGGCTACACGTCCCAGTAGAGAAGGCTCATTTAAAATATGTATAAATATTCTATAATTTGAAAAAATAGCATATAAAAACCATGAACTTCGTCATAAATAACCAACCTCCATGTGACACGCAAAAGCCCATTTGGGTATCGGTACGCTGATGTGTTTCGGAAGTGGTTTCCTTAGTCGGGGCTACCGACCGGGTGTATTGTGTTGTCTAATATAGCACCTGAGCACATCACATGACTTCCCATTCCCAAATAAAGAGGAGTGAACGAGACTAAAAATAAACATGCATACACAAATACAGTGCAGTACATGTATGTTTTCAGTTTTGTTCCTTCCCCTTTACGCGGGACTGGGATGTGCTCAGGTGCTATATTAAACGGCATCACACATCCAGTCGGTAGCTTAGACTAAGGAAATTACTTCTGAAACGTGTCATCGTACCGATAACCAAATGCACTTTTGAGTATCACATGGAGGTTGGTTCTTTATGAAGAAGTTAATGGTTTTTTATATGCTATTTTTTCAAATAAAGAAGATTTATATATATTTTAAATGAGCCTTCTCTGCTGGGACGTGTAGCCGGTTTATGGTTTTCATCTGGTTAGTTAGGGCATCCAGTTTCTAGTACTTGAATAAAGCCAAGGTAATAACTCGCCACAGTTTGCTCAATGAAAGCAAATCCTGAAAGATTGCTCCTGGAAGTGGGCTTTAGTCCTTTTGGTGGTTGCTTAGTTTTGGCTAAATTGCAGGAGGAAAGAGCCAGCTTTATCTAGCAAGGAGCAGTGGTCTTGCTTGCACTGCATTCTTTATTCTTGCTCAGTGTTGAAGGAGATGATGATCAGATTTTCTGAAATCCTTTATCCTCCTGAAGTAAGCAAAAACGCACCTATCAAGCTTGCAATTTTTTCTCTATAAACTGGGTGGTGTCAGCACTTTGACCTTTCTTGCTGGCATCCATGGTTATCGCTAGTTGTTTATCCTGGCACCAAGGAATACCCTGCTGAACCTGCCTAGATAGATAGAGAGAGAGAAACTTGAAAGTTTAAAAAATATATATATATATAACGGAAAAATTTCAGCAGCACTATCTTCAAGATATAGAAAAGCGGGGTGCCAGCAACTAGACAAAACCGGCCCAGTGTCTTCACTATTGATAAACTCCAAAAGATGTCGCAGCACTCAGCAGGTAACGGTGAAAAAATCAGGTGTTTATTCCAACATGTTAACAGACGACGTTTCGGCTCTCTCTCAGAGCCGTTTTCAAGTGATACAAATGTGCACGAGTGAACATATAAATAGTGATACAAATTTACAATCAATCAATTATAAAGTCACATAATAACAGTAGAAAAACATTAAAAATGCATTCCAAACAAACAGTGTCATAATAGTGAATGAAGAGGCAACATTATAATATGACAATGTTGCCAATAAATACAGTGTACAATCGTGTTTATAGTATAAAGTATTAATAAGGAGGCGGAGACATAAAACGCTTACCAAATAGTAACATCAATCAGCTGTGTAACAGCTAAAAATATTATCAACTTCGGCGTTCTCCAAAGTTCATTGCGCATGTCCGGAAGTGCAAAGAACTACAAAATCAAAAAAAGAACTACAAATATACACTGCGCATGACCGGTAATGTAGCGCATCTTCCTTAGAACTACCATGGTCAACTGCGCATATCCGGAACATAGCTTTACAAAAGCGTCCATAGCAACAATCCAACATTACGGCTTCACAGCAATACACTGAACCGGAACACCAGCTCAGCGTGTACTGTTAAAGACACCGCAGGAAAAATGTGAACCGAACTAACAGCCCAGCCCACACTACATCTGCGGATCTAAATAGCACACGGACATATTCAGCAATAACGGCCGGAGCACAGGTCCAATACATAACCCTAAGTAAGGGAAACGATATAGACCATAGAAAAGTGAGAAGCGTAACTCCGCTTAAATAAGGGGAGCACCCATCACACTTAACTCCAACCTACATGCCTAGTCCAAATTGGTGACTCCTCACCCTTTTAAAGCAACTCATAAATTAATAAAATAAAATAAATGAATATAAAATAATATAAAATAATATAATATAAAATAATATTATTTTATATTCATTTATTTTATTAATTTATGAGTTGCTTTAAAAGGGTGAGGAGTCACCATTTGGGACTAGGCATGTAGGTTGGAGTTGAGTGTGATGGGTGCTGCGACATCTTTTGGAGTATATATATATATAATATATATATATATATATATAATATATTTATCATAGAAACTGGATTTAAACAAATCTTGTTGTCATTAAACTTTCTCTTAAAGTTTTATGGTTAAGTGGATCTTGACAAAAAAAGTACTTCCCCAACCAATCCTGCACATATGCTACAGCAGTCCTCAGCTGGGCATTGTTCAGACATGTGACAGCTGCAGCCAATCAGTGACCTTAGCTTTCACATGTTGTAGTGCTGACATCAAGAAGTGGGCAACTCCTGAAAGTTCTTAAGCATGGTTTAATAGAGCCTTGGCTGCAGACCTTCCTGTTACGAATAATGATTTAGCCTGCTTTATACTAAGCAGCTGCCAAGTTATGTTCTGGTCAATGCAGGTTATGGAACACAGATGATGACACCCATGTTAAACTGGTACAGTCTGCCACTGCCTTTTATGGCCTTGGATCCCAGTCACACCTCTTTTCTTGTGCACAAGAATTTTAGGCTTTAAGGAACTGCAAGAACGGGAAAGAAATCTTTCATATTTGATATGTCTGGATTGGTAAATTCATACTGGAGAACACAGTGGTGATGATATCTGGCTAGGAGACTTCTAGCAGGAGTTATGACCAGAGCTGGAAATGATGACTTTCCTAGTATCCCTGACATGTAATTAGTCATCACCTAAGCAGGAGGAGGGAATGATGGGGTTTTTGGAGATTCCATTAAGCACCTTGGGTCCTCAAAGACCCTTGTCAGTCCCAGGAGTTGCCACGCGCAGGTCTGTCGGTGTGTTCGAGCTGCACTCCTCAGCCCAGAATTGTAAAAGGTTTGTTTCTTACTGTACTGCACGTTTTATGTCTGGTATTTTGTAATTTTTATAACTAAGCACTGTGTTTGTATATTAAAGCTTAAAACTTTGATAGTTTTGCGTTGTTGCCCTAACAAACCTGTATATGTCCAAAGAGTTCATAGTCCTTTTAAGGTGGTGTCAGTGTGTGTGTTGTTGGGACTGTGGACCTACCTAGTGAGGGTTACGTGCTCATAGTGGAGGCAGTGTGAAAGCAGAGTGTGAGCTGTTGTGGCGTAGCATCATCCCCAAGTTGTGCAGAAGGAGGTAAGGCCTGAGTTCTGTGTCAGAGACAAACTCTCCCCCAGAGACCTTTTTGCGTGTGATTTCTCCCCCCCCCCCCTCCCTTTCCCTGGCACATAATTTAAAGAGGTGTTATCGTTTAAGCTGCTCGTGCTGTTCAGCTAATTTTCTCAGATTGAGTTTGAAATCCAGGGGCGTGTCTCTCCTGTCAGCAGGCGTGTCTCTCCTCCCAGGAGGCGTGTCTCCCCTCACTGAAGAACTGTGACATCATCATTTTCTATAAAGCAGGGGATGCAGAAGGTTGTCTGGATATAACAGCTCTGTAGCCTCCTGCCTGCTTATGTCTGCAGCCTTGAGGCTCCAAACTCCAGCAAGCACCTGTCATATGTCTTAGTTTACACACACAACTGAAAGCCAGCAGCTGTTACTTCTAGTGGTGTTCATCCAAATTGTACTGACAACAGGCAGAGATCTTTACTCAACTACAAATGTCAGCTTCAAGTAAAGATCTATGCTTGCTGTCAATTACCGGGGAGTGAAAACAATGGGGGGAGAAGCAAATCGACTTTGAGAGAAGGCCCTGCTCAGCTTGTAACTAACTTGGGCTGGTGGTGCAGAGGTAGAGTAGTTGTAGAGCGTTGGCTTTACAAGGAAGGGGTTTGGAGTTCTAGTCCCTCACAGGGTATATTTTTTTTCCCCCTAAATTCTACACATATGTAGAGAGACCTAAAATATGTTAATCTCTATAATGATATATATACACATACAGGGCTCCCCTATATCATGTCTCATCCCCCAGAATATATGCATTGTATCACGTATGTTGGAAGTGATTGGTGTGACTGCAAGGATAGGACACTATATAGGGGAGCTTTGTGTGTGTATATGAATAAAATTATAGATGTCTACACATATATTTTCATATCTTTACATATGTGTACAAATTTTAAAGAAAAAAAAAACTACTGATGGGGCTTGAACTCCCAACCTCTGTCTTGCAGGGCTGATCACCTAAGCACTGTACTAGATAAGCAGCTTATACAGACACAGTGTTGAATCCTTATGTTATACACTACAGATGATGACGTCATAAGGAGGCGGGGCTTGCATTCGATCTGAGGAACAGAACGCCTTCTTTTCCAAGTAGCAGCTTAAGCACTGGATCTGTGAGGAGGTTAATCAACCTCTTGGCAAAAGCCCCTTAAACACCCAGAACATTGACCCTAAAGCTGGGAGATGTACATAGAGCCAGCAGGCCTTGGTTTCACTATCGATTTTAACAGCTCAGAGGGGAATAAACACAGTGTGCAGGCAGCCAATCACAGCGCAGGGGACGTGGCCGGGGCGTTTCCTGTCTAGGGGCATAGCCCAACAGGCTGAATGAAATGTCAGCCAGCCAATCACAGTGCAGGGGGCGTGTCTAGGGTGTGAGAATCGACCAGGAGGCGTTCTGACCAGCAACAGCAGAAATAGAAGACTTACAGAGATGCTCATATCTGCTAAACCAAGTGACAGAGGTAATGCAACCCAATTACAAAAGTGCTTATTTTTACTGTCCCCATAATCTGAGACATGATCTTTGTAACGATAAAACCCCTTTAAGGTTGGCAGTAGGATCAAATTCTGTTTTTGTGTGCCCTTGATTTTTACCCCCGCCCCCCTCCCCCCCCCCCCCCCTGATGTGCCCCGGTCCATGACATGTAACCTACAAACTCTGTTTTGAAGGAGCTAAGTGGGATCGTCTGATAACCCAAAGTTTATGCTGAATTACAATGAAGTCACGAAGCTTGTTTATTACATGACAATGAAAATCAGTAACCTTTTTTCTGTTCACTCTCTTCTTTCACAGAACAAAAATGAATGTGGGTGTAGCACACAGTGAGGTTAACCCAAATACGAGGGTAATGAACAGTCGAGGAATGTGGCTGACATATGCCTTGGGAGTTGGTATGCTACACATCATCCTTCTCAGCATTCCTTTTTTTAGTGTTCCTGTTGCTTGGACTTTGACTAATGTCATTCACAACTTGGTAAGTTAAGTAAGATTTTCATTCAGAAGTCTTCTCCCAGTCGTCTTACAGAGCGGTTCAAAACACATGGTGCAAAACTTATAGTCTTGATATTCCTAACCAAGAAAACATAAGACAAATTTATTATCATGAAAGGACACGCTATCCCAAGTATACACACTACAAATGTTCAATACATGTTTATGGCAGTGGCCATTTTGCTTTGATGTTCAGTCAGTAGTGTTACTATTTACTTACTATTACTAACTGGCCTTTACTTTTGCACTTTGCATCTTTTCTTGAATTGCCCTATATATTTACGTACATAAATAAGGCATATTACCAAAAGAAAAAAAAAGATCACAACATCCATATTTTTTTTAAAATGATTTTGTGTTGGAGGTGAGATGATCTATGGTAAATGGGTGTTCCCATGAAGCAAAGTCCACTGCACAGGGCTGCTCTCAGCTAGCCTGCGAGCCACCTGTGCATAAGAATGAGGAGGGCGGCACACGTGGATGTTCTCAATCACTTCTGTGTGTGCGCACTATATTCGGGACCTCTCATAGAAGGGAATGGGGAGGATGGCCGAAAACTTCACCCTCCTCATTCTCATGCACGATCAGCTTGTAGCTAGCTGAGAGCTGACCTGTGCAGTGGACTTTGCTTTGTGGGAACACTCCTTTACGTGTACACAGATTCTATTAGAGCCAAGATTCCAAGATGAACATTACCAGTCCCCCTCCTATATCTTGATTCAGGAGAGTAAGTGAATATAGATTTAATTAGTACTATTTACAAGTGTGGGATACCAAGCTATATATGCCACATTTTGCCATTTGTACATTGCTTGCTATACCGTTGACATTTTTATTCGGTCTAGGAATCCTTTTTAAATATGTTGACCTGCCGAGACAGCCTCTTTTTATAGATGGAAGATGGCGATAAAATAATCATTTGTAACTAGTCTTCTCACCATTGAAAGCCTGTATGGCCATTGTAGAGAAAATGTAGTATTGCATCCCAAGTGTTCAGATAAATGTGTAACCATGTTAAACATCTTCACTTTCAGTCTGCTAGATTAGAACCTCTTGGAAAAAGCTTTTCACTTGCAGCTGCTGTTCCATTCACCTCTATGGGACTGACAGAAATAAATGAGCACTGTACTTGGCTTATTTTGGCAGTCTATAGACTTTCTATACATGATAAATATGGTTGTGGCTACATTTATATACATTAGAACCTGTCAATCATTGTTGAGTCGGCTGGGAGAGCAGTGGGCTCATCAATACATAAGACTTAAAGGAGTTGTCTCCCTACAGAGTTTCATAGGATGCATGAATTAAATACTCTGTCACTTCCTGGTTCAGACTGACTGTAATTTGCATACAGCTCCATGGTGTATTCAAAACTGGGTTTTCAGTTGCTAATTAGTTCAGATTAGCTCAGAAGCTTCTCTGAAACTACTAACAGGACTACTAACAAAAGCCCACTCACTTTTATCACATAGAACAAACAGCAGGGGGGGATGAGCTGTACACAGGTTGGTTACGGAGGGAACTGAAATTGCCAGGGAGGTGATTTAATTCACTTGTATCTCCTTAACAAAAACAGATGAACAAAGCAATATATTTAGAAATTGTCTTTATTTTGTGTTCCCTACAATTTGAAAGCTATTCTTTGTAGCGAGACAACCCCTTTAAAACTATGAGTCTGCTGTATTCTTTGTTCTTAGGTATTAGGCCATGTTCACACGGCTTAAACCAGTACATAATTCGGTCCATACTTACGCGCCGGAGTGCGCCTATTACGAGCTGAAAACGTCCTGGTCATTACGGTAATCCACAGTTCTCATAGAGAACTATGGATTACGTCTCCTCTCCCTGCTCGGCGAATACGCCCAGGGGGGAGATAATTGACATGTCGCTTTCTAGCGGCGTATACGCGCCGCTAGTAATGATGGTCTATGGGCCGGCGAGGTGCCGGCCCCCCGCTTCCGCCCCGCCCCCACGGCGTCATTGCAGGGCGTAATTACGTCCCGCAGTTAAGCCGTGTGAACATAGCCTTAGACATAGCACAATATTTTTGGGGGCAAGAGGAAATTTAACTTCAAAGGAAGTAAAAGAGAGAGGGGAAAAACAGTGTTATCTTCTAGGGTTGCTTCAAATCTCAAACTTCTTTTTCAGCATCAGTCCTCTGTCCAGACAGGGTATGTTCACACAACGTAATTGCGAAGCGCATTTCAGCACATAATTGCACTTCAATACGCCCAAAGTGCACCTTGCAATTACGGTAATTCATAGCTCTCTTAGGGAGCTATGAATTACACCTGTCTTCCATGATGCGTATTGAATGGCAGGGGGAAGAAGTGACATGTCACTTCTTCCTGGCGTTTACGCGGCGGGGATAATGAGTCTCCCGATGCGGGTTTGCGGCGCAGGTGTCGTCGTGGCGCAAGTGGGCCGTGGTTTGGGGCGCGGCTTGCTGCGAGGGTTTGCCCCCATGCAAATTAGTAGGCAGGGGAAAAACCACGCCGCCAGCCGCGCACCAACCGCGGCGACGCCCATGGCAACACCGCGCGGCCGCCGCGCTGAGGACTCCATGTCAAGAATTGACAGAGTTCTCAAACACGCACGGCAAGGCCGCGGCTTTGGGGCCGCGGCGTGTGAATATTAACGCGGTTTCCCATAGGAAACCATGTTAATAAACTGGGCGCGATTTGGACGTGGTTTTGGCCGCGGAAACCGCGGCCATAGCCGCGTTCAAATCCGTCGTGTGAACATGCCCTTAGGATATGTTCACACAGCGTAATTGCGCTGCAAAGCGCCTGAAATATGCCCCACAATTACATTAATTCATCGATCTCATTGAGAGCTATGAATGCCCAGCATTTTCCCTGGCGTCGGGGGCGTAACTAGAGAAGCCTGGGCCCCAATGCAAACTTTTGGATGGGGCTCCCCTCACCCACCTCCACGAACATTTACCAGGACTTGCAGTTAGATAATGTAGATAATACAAGGGACAAATACCTCACCATACTTCTCACTATCATATTGCTACCAAACAAATCCACTATATCAAAACCAATATTCCCAATAACACTACTACATAGGGACCTGTTTATACCGCCAGAACACGACCACAAATTACTACCACAAAGTGACTGAATAATACCCCTACACTATTACTGATCAGTACACAAAGACCAATAGTACCACCATATAGTGACCATATAGTGGTATATACTAGTGTATACAGGCTCTGCAGACTGTATATAACCACCATACAGTGGTAGACACCAGTATACACAGCCTGTGCAGACATATGTGATTTAAAGTGTAGTTACATCTTGTGACTCACAGGTGACGTTTCTCTGATAAGTCGTTGACTTTCCCTTTTGTTCTTCATCCGGTCCAGACCACCATGATGACGTCTCCCGACCACTTGTCCCTGGAGATTTAGACTTAGAATCCTGACTTTTCCAGCACCTCCCCCCCCCCCCCCCCGGCTATAAGTGGTCCATTTAGGCAGGCAGGATTTAGGTAGCTATAGGGCCCCATATAGATAGACATGCAGGGTATAGGGGCCATATAGGTAGGAAGGCAGAGTTTTGGTAGCTATAGGGGCCATATATGTAGGAAGGCAGGGCTTGGGGTAGGCTATAGGGACCCCATACAGGTAGGCAGGGCATAGGGTAGGCTCTAGGGGCCCCATAGAGGCAGACAGGGCTTAGGGAGGCAGGGCTTTGGGGAAGCTATATATAGGCAGGTAGGGCTTTGAGGCAGCTATAGAGACTATAAATTGGCAGGCGGGGCTTGGGGCAGGCTATAGGGGCTATATATATGAAGGCAGGGCTATAGGGGCCAATATATAGGCAGGCAGGGCTATAGGGGCCAATATATAGGCAGGCAGGGCTCATACAAATCTTTGCCATTAGGTGCCGGGTTGAACTACTAGTTACAAGTATGTGAGATCGATCACACTAAATGTAAACCACCTTCTCCCCATTCAGACCTGAGACCTTGTAACCGTAACAAGTCACTTGACACCACGAAGGGGGAATGGCAAAATGGGCACAATTTGTCTATTTTCACTTAGGGGTGTACTCACTTTTGTTGCCAGCGGTTTAGACATTGGCTGTGTGTTGATTTATTTTGAGGGTACGCCAAATTTACACAGTTATACAAACTGATATAATGTAAAGTAGTCAATGTACAAAGTGTCATATCTTCAGTGTTGTCCCCTGAAAAGATATAATACAATATTTGCACAAATGCGGGTTGGACTCACTTTTGTGAGATTCTGTATTTTAAAACTTGCTCCTATACCTCTTTTATAGCAATGCAGTAGGCGTCTGTCTAAAAGATATGGTATAGCCCATATTCTTGTCCATAGTAATGGCTCCAATAGACTGCAATTTGGGCTGTAAAATTTTTTTTTTTTTATTTTTTTCCGCGAACAGGGCGGGGCAATTAATTTTCCCATGGGGCCGCATGAGAAAGTGGGATGGTTTTAGAGGGCCAGACTAATTAAAAAAAAACAAAAGAAAAACATAGGGTGAACGGGGAAACATTTGTTTTGGGGTTTATTTTTGTGGAAACTTACACTGTACCCTTTGTAAGGCTGGTATATATAGCTCCCCTCAGTAAGGCAGGTATATACAACTCCCCTCAATAAGGCAGGTATATACAGCTCCCCTCGGTAAGGCAGGTATATACAGCTCCCCTCGGTAAGGCAGGTATATACAGCTCCCCTCGGTAAGGCAGGTATATACAGCTCCCCTCGGTAAGGCAGGTATATACAGCTCGCCTCGGTAAGGTAGGTATATAGAGCTCCCCTCGGTAAGGTAGGTATATAGAGCTCCCCTCGGTAAGGTAGGTATATAGAGCTCCCCTCGGTAAGGCAGGTATATACAGCTCCCCTCGGTAAGGCAGGATATAACAGCTCCCCTCGGAAAAGGCAGGTATATACAGCTCCCCTCGGTAAGGCAGGTATATACAGCTCGCCTCGGTAAGGCAGGTATATACAGCTCGCCTCGGTAAGGCAGGTATATACAGCTCGCCTCGGTAAGGCAGGTATATACAGCTCCCCTCGGTAAGGCAGGTATATAAAGCTCCCCTCAATCAGGCAGGTATATAGAGCTCCCCTCGGTAAGGCAGGTATATAAAGCTCCCCTCGGTAAGGCAGGTATATAAAGCTCCACTCAGTAAGGCAGGTGTATGTCCCTGCAGGCAGGTATATAGATAGTTATAGGTCCCCAATGGCAAGTAGATACATAGTTATAGCTCCCCACAGGCAGGTAGATAGCTAGTGTAGGGGGTTCAACTTCAACGGTAACCTTTTCACAGGAACCAGCAGAAGGGTCGTTGCAACTTAAACAGGTGCTCTTTATTAGCCACACGTTGTACACAGCACACTTAACACCACAGGCTTGCTTCGCCTGCGCCAGTTTAGAAAGTCTTAAGCAAACCAAAATATGCAGCATGCGAAGTACAGTTTTCTTGCCCAGTGCAGGCTCACCAGTCCGTATGGTCGCCCGGGCAAGGTGCTGCTTCCAGGCAGGTATCCTGCTCACCTCCAGACCTGCAAAACAGAGCGCTTTACTCCAAAATGCTGTAGTGAGACTGGGCACCACACCCCCAGCTCACCTGACCTACCAGGCTTACATAGATGGTAAAACGTGGCCTGGACCTAGAAATGTGGGAGCGACCTCCTACCCAGCTCTTTGGCCGCTCCGGTAAAAGCCCGGCCCGGAATTACTGCTATCAGCAGTTATACTAATAATATCAAGGATGTCAGTCGCCTAATGCGTCTGACACATACTACACCGGGTTTTACCTCACCGATACCAGGCATAACAGTGACACATATCTCCCATCAATGACTGTGCCTTGCGCCCTCTTACATACCCCCCCCCTTTGCCCAAAGCCGGCATTCTTGGCACCTTCAGCCATCGTGCAGTGCACCCTAGACAGGGCATCTGCATTTCCTTGCAGTTTTCCTGGCCTATGCTCTACAGAGAAGTTAAAATCCTGTAGAGCCAAGAACCAGCGGGTGACCCTAGCATTTTTCCCCTTCTTTTCTCTTAGCCATCTAAGAGGGGCATGATCTGAAACCAGCCTAAACTTGCGCCCTAGCAGGTAATACTAAAGGGAATCCAGGGCCCACTTGATGGCTAGACATTCTTTTTCAATAATAGAATAGTTCTGCTCAGCTGGGGACAGCTTCCTATTCAAATAACAGACTGGATGTTCCTCTCCATTCATGACTTGGGACATCACCGCACCTAGACCCATATTCGATGCGTCCGTCTCGAAGACAAACTCTCTGGAGAAGTCTGGGGCAACTAACACAGGCTGCTTACAGAGGGCAGTCTTAAGCTTCTGGAAAGCCTCTTCAGCCTCTGGGGACCACTTCACCATGGCCGATTTTGCCCCTTTTGTCAGGGGCACCGCTATCTCGGCGAACTTGGGGATAAACCTCCTATAATACCCCACAATTCCCAGGAATGCCCTGACCTGTTTTTTGTTTAGTGGATTGGGGCAATTTTCAATCTCCTCTACTTTATTAAGATGGGGTTTTATTTCTCCTCGTCCTACAAGGTAACCCAAGTATCGGGCTTCGTCCATCCCCATGGCACACTTACTTGGATTGATAGTGAACCCAGCCTTCCTTAACGAGTCCAGGAGAGCTTGGAATTTACCTAGGTGACTCTCCCAATCGTGACTAAAGATCACAATATCGTCCAAGTAAGCGGCGACATATTTCCTGTGGGGATATAAGATCCGATCCATCGCCCTCTGGAAAGTGGCGGGGGCCCCTTGCAACCCGAATGGCATCCTGACATATTGGAGGTGTGGTAAAAGCCGTCTTTCCCTACACTCCTTAGATAGCGAGATCTGCCAGTAGCATTTGGTGAGATCTAGGGTAGTGATATAACGAGCTGGACCTAACCTCTCAATATCCTCGTCTACCCGGGGCATGGGGTAAGCATCCATTTTAGACACTTCGTTCAGTTTGCGATAGTCATTGCAAAACGCCACTCCCCATTGATTTTTGGACAAAACACTATAGGACTGACCACCCACTTTTAGACTCTTCATTAACACCCAGCTTCATCATTCTCTGGACTTCCTTTGCAATGACCCCACAGAGGGCCTCAGGAATCCTGTATAGTTTCAGGTTCACCCTCACCTGCGGATCCGTAATTATCTTGTGTTCAGTTACCTGTGTAAGCCCTGGTGACTCTGTAAACATGTCCCTATTTTGTTGCAACAGCTGCCTACACTGCTGTTTTTCGGCAGGGGACAGGGTGTCTGCAATTTTCACATTCTCAATAGTGGATTGAGAATTCTCAATTTAATCATCAGGCAAGGAGCTCCTGGGGGGTTCCTATCCTTCCAGGGTTTTAACAGATTTATATGATAGATCTGATAGGGTTTTCTCCTTCCTGGCTGGTGTAACCGGTAGATAACCTCGCCTACTCTCTCCTACCTCATATGGCCCTTGCCATTTAGCGAAAAATGTACTCTCCACTGTGGGTACTAGTACTAGAACCCGGTCTCCTGGGCTGAACTGCCTAAGTCGGGCTGACCTGTTTTACACATAGTTAAAGGTCTCCGCAGGCTATGCCCTTAGCATCCTCCACCAATTGTAGGGGGTTTAACTTCAACGGTAACCTTTTCACAGGAACCAGCAGCAGGGTTGTTGCAACTTAAACAGGTGCTCTTTATTAGCCACACATTGTACACAGCACACTCAACACCACAGGCTTGCTTCAGCCTGCGCCAGTTTAATAATAATAATAATAATAATAATAATAATCTTTATATAGCGCCAACAAATTCCGCAGCACTTTACAATGTAGAGGGTATAATTACAGACAAAAGAAAGACATTACAAAGTGAAAGCTACTTACAGGTGAGACACAAGTTGTGAGGGCCCTGCTCGCAAGAACTTACAATTTATGAGGGTGCCTGGGGGAGACAAAAGGGGAGATGTGCTAAATTTACAATGGCCCAGCCATGTTTTATAAATATGGGGAGGTTTACATAAAAATTGGGAACCTGCCACCATGACAGAATATCTATTAAGATAAGT
>JAODAL010026736.1:0-56199 GCA_025379985.1 Phyllomedusa bahiana | reverse complement strand
TGACCTACACCTCTGTCATTGTGCCACTGTCTGACCTCATGCTGCGCTTGGCTTTTGCCTGCCCTCCCACGTGTCATTGTGCCACTCTCTGACCTCCTGCTGCTGCTGCCATCATCTCCACTTTCTGTCATTGTTCCACTCTGTGGCCTACTACTGTTTTGCCACCTCCAGAATGTCATTGTGCCACTGCCTGACCTCATGCTGCTGCTGTGGCTGCTGCCCTGACCTCCACACTCTGTCATTGTGCCACTGTATGACCTCATGCTGCTGTTGCCGTGACCTCCACTTTCTGTCATTGTGCCACTCTGTGGCCTACTCCAGTTTTTGCCACCTCCAGAATGTCATTGTGCCACTCTCTGACCTCATGCTGTTGCTGCCGTGACCACCACACTGTGTCATTGTGCCACTCTGTGGCCTACTCCAGTTTTTGCCACCTCCAGAATGTCATTGTGCCACTCTCTGACCTCATGCTGTTGCTGCCATGGCCTCCACACTGTGTCATTGTGCCACTCTGTGGCCTACTCCAGTTTTTTCCACCTCCAGAATGTCATTCATTGTGCCACTGTCTGACCTCATGCTGCTGCTGCTGTTGATGCCGTCACCTCCACTCTCTGTAAATTGTCCCAACTCTGTGGCCTAACTCCTGTTTTTGCCACCTCCAGAATGTCATTGTGCCAACTCTATGACCTCGTGCTGCTGCTGTTGCTGGTGCCGTGATAGCCACACTGTGTCATTGTGCCACTCTCTGACCTCATGCTGCTACTGTTGTTGCTGCTGCCGTCACCTCCACTCTCTGTCATTGTGCCACTCTGTGGCCTACTCCTGTTTTTGCCACCTCCAGAATGTCAGTGTGCCACTCTCTGTCCTCTTGCTGTTGCTGCCATGACCTCCACACACTGTGTCCATTGTGCCACTCTGTGGCCTACTCCAGTTTTTGCCACCTCCAGAATGTCATTGTGCCACTGTCTGACCTCATGCTGCTGCTTCTGTTGATGCAGTCACCTCCGCTCTCTGTCATTGTGCCACTCTGTGGCCTACTCCGGTTTTTGCCACCTCCAGAATGTCATTGTGCCACTCTATGACCTCATGCTGCTGCTGCTGTTGCTGGTGCCGTGATAGCCACATTGTGTCATTGTGCCACTCTTTGACCTCATCCCTGCTACTGTTGTTTGCTGCTGCGGGTTCCCCCCTCCACCCCTGTCATTGGGGCCCCCCTAACCTCATGCTGTTGATCCTGCTCACTACCACTCTCTGTCATCATGCCACTCTGTGGCCTACTCCTGTTTTTGCCACCTCCAGAATGTCATTGTGCCACTCTCTGACCTTATGCTGCTGTGGCTGCCGCCGTCACCTCCACCCTCTGTCACTAATGTTGCCACCTGAGCTCTCAGCTTGTTTTTTTCCAGCTTTCGCTGGCATGACTTTATCAGGTTACATTCCCCCTTCAGTTTTTTGGTCAATTTTGCCCTCAAGTGCCCAGGGAATTTTATAGTGAAGCGCTTCTAAGAGCGGCGGCAGTCATTTGCGTGTCATACTAAAACACAACATTGTATGAAGACCAAACCAAGCTCCCTCTGCATATTTTAGCATGGCAAAAATGTTCTACAGCATCCTGCAGGCTCTGTGCAGCCTGGAAATAGCTGTTTTTTAACGCGATTCGTACCGAAGTAATTCGGACCGAAACAAATTTTATCTGAAAATTCGGCGAAGTCACCAAATCGAATTTTTGAGAAATTCGCCCATCTCTAATTATATCATAACACCCATAACATAAAATATAATTTAACTCTTTAAGGACCACAATACATCTTTTGTCGACGCGACACAAATAATCTGCCATGTGTGTCCTGTGCTGGGGGAAGTAGGGATTTAACTGTCTAATGACAGCCAAGACTATGCTCTGATGGCTGGGATTGAAGAAAACATATCTATGATGCTTATTCCTTTAAATGTCACAGTTAACAGAGATCATGGCATCTGCAGTGGGTGAAATAAGTTTTAAACCCATCACCAATTTTCTAAGTAAATATATTTCTAAAGGTGCTATTGACATGAAATTCTCACCAGATATCAGTAATGAACCATCCAATGCACACTTGCAGAGAAATCAAATCATAGGTGTCAATAAATTATTTGTAATAATGAGAAATCACACAGGGAAAAAGTAATGAACACATAAAGAAAGAGAGGTGCCAAAATGTCAGTTCAACTAATAACCTTTAAAAAGGTCCATGGGAAGGAGACTATTTGCATTTGTTGGGCCCTGTAGATTCAGAGGCATGAGACACTGTAAAGGGCTCCCTCTGTCGTCTTATTGGTACGCCCAGCACTATGTTCGCAGGGAGCTGATGAGTTTACATGGGAGCAGGGGGATTAATAAAGACACTCAGTCCTTCTCTTTTTGTATGCATTTTAGATCTTGCCAGAGCTGAGGCACAATGGGATGCCTGCCAGCACTATAATGCACTATAGAAGTAAAATGGTATATAATATTATATATGAGCAGTCATATGTTTCCATGCTTAAAGGGGTTGTCTCGCTACAATGATTGGGTTTTAATTAAAAGATCTTTAAAAAACAAGCAGTTTTGCAATATATGTTCATTACAAATGTCCTACTGATTTTGAGCTAGCCCTGTTAGTAGTACTACATCAGCTTCTCAAATTTCTATGACCTGTTGATCCTTATCTCACTGGCTGTCAGGTCTGTATGACTCATCACCTTCAGAATACAGGTCAGAGCAGAGAGCCCCTCCTGCACAGAATGCTTCTGTAGTGGAGGGGGGGGAGGGAGGACTCTGGCTTCTGTGTCCTGCTGCCTGGATTAACCCTGTGTGTGCCTGCTTCCTCCTGCTCTCTACACAGATTGAGCAGAGATGAGGCTGTCAATAGATGTGACAGCAGTGACCCTGTGTGTTACTATAATCATGATGTGTCTGTGGAGCTGTAACTATAAATAATACTATACAGATCAAGGAGGCTTGTGAACAGTTCATGCTGTGCTGTACTAGTGACACATCCTGAATAACCCTTCACAGCTTCCCTGTGTCTGTTCTGACAGGGTCTGTTTGTTGCTGGAGATGTGGAGATATGTAAGCTAAGCAGAGGGGATAGGAACACTTGCATCCCCTCTGTTCTGCTATTAGCAATCACAGACCTCTCCACACTCATAGATCAGCCCTAATACAGCTGATCTAGATGCCTGCAGAAGATCTAGGCAGGCACACACAGGGTTAACTCTGGCAGCAATCCCCCTGCCCCCACCCCTCCCGCTGTATAGAAGTTATGGAGGAGAGCTGCCTGTGTGCTGAGGGGAGGGGGGAAGAGGGAGGAGAAGAGGCAGACAAGAAGCAGAGAAGAAGCACGCCCCTCAATTCAAAAATCCTTTGCTTCTAAAAACATTGATGTGGGCTGAAAGCTTGTAAAGAGACAACTCCTTTAAGTTTCCTAGTAGGACTAAAAAATAGTCAAAAGAAAAAAAATTAATAAATAAATACATAAATAAATAAAAAATCCCAAGTAAAATAAAAAAAATCAAATATTTCATTACAAAATTTCCATCTGTGGAAAAAAATAAAAATAAACAAAAAGCCTATACATAATTGATATCAGACCCAAACTATAAAACTATCACATTACTTATCTCACAAGGTAAACAGCTTAAAACAACAGCTAGTTTTCTCACATCATCTTTACAAAAATATTATAGAAAGTGATTAAAGAGTCGTGTGTACCCCAAAAGAAAAGGGAACCAATCAAAATTAAAAGTCATCCTGCAAAAAAACTTAATTACTCCGTACCACAGCCTATGTTAACTGAAAAATAAATTGCTCTCACAATAGGGAGACACTCCAAAGAAATTGTTTCTGTTCTGCAAACGTAAAAAAAAAAAAACGTTAAAAACTATATTTATTTGGCAAGTGCATAATCATACTGACTCACAGCCTAAAGTTTTTACAGTATTGTTACAGCATGGTGCAAATAAAAAATGTAACTTATCCCAAAAAAAAACAGGCCCTCAAATGACTCATATGTTGATGGACAAATCAAAAAACTACAGCTCTCGTAATGTGATTATGAGCAAAATGAAAAAAAAAAATAACTTGGTTCTTAACCCATTAAGGTCAATGCCATTTTTAGAGTTTTGGTTTTCATTATTTCCTTCTTGCCTTCCAAGAGCCATAACTTTTTATTTTTCTGTCTACATAGTCATATGAGTTTTTTTTTTGGCGGGACAAGATGTGGTGCCATTAACCATGGAATGTAATGTACTGGGAAACCTTTCAAAAATGCTATGTTTCGTGGAACATGAAAAAAATGCATTTGCTCCATTTTTATGAGGTTTAGTTTTTATGTCCACACTCTAGTAAAAATGATGTGTTATCTGTATTCTCCAGGTCGATATGATTGCAGTGATACCAAATTTGTAGAGGTTTCGTTATGTTAAGTACTGTAAAAAAAACCTTATTTTTAGAATTTTTGCTGAAATGTCATTTTTTGTGACCAATAATTTTTTGTTTTTTCCAACTATGGACCTGAGCAAATGCTCATATTTTGCCAGCTGAAGTGTAGTTTTTATTAGTACCATTTTGAGACACATTTTTATTCCAATATTTTGAGGATGTGAAAAGACCAAAAAAACACCACAATTTTGTTGTTTGGAAATCTTTTCTTCTACAGTATTTGGCCTAGATCGGATTTTTATGAACGCGGCGATACCAATTATGTATCACTTTTAATTTTTTATTTGTAAAATGGAAAAATTTGAAATTTTAATATTTATTTATTTATTTATTTTTTAAAATTTAATATTTAGTCCCCCTAGGATACTTGACCATTGTGGGATGCAATAGTGTAGCCTATATTCAGAGGGTCTTAGTGTTTACTACAGGGATATTATGGACGGATTGTATGAAAATTTGGCTCGTTTATACGCAAATTCTTGTGCATTTTTATAGACTTGATGGCGGCCTGATTTAAGATACCTGCTCTACTAAAGGTCATATAATCAGGCGTACTCTAGCGCTAGTATGACATTTCTGGATCAGGTGTACTGTTTACAAGTGCCTCTTCCTGTTACAGCAGTATTGCTCCGATAGATATGCCATTCTGATGCTATAAATCCTATAGCTTACGACTATAGTATGTTTCTAGTGGCGCTCCGGAGGCCATATTAATAATGTTGCCTATAGGATGGCTGCGCCTGATCTTGGGCTGAAAGAGCCACATATTGGTGCAGCCCTGTGTCATTAGTGGTTTGAGCGATTGCGTTGGCTAGCGTTGTTCACGATACGTTAGTCGTGTGTCGGACGCTATCGATAAAGGTTATTTCGATACGTGAGCATCGATTATGCGCGTTGACCAATTAAAGTATATGGGGGACGTGCAACAACTCCTTCATTATTACACCCCAAACAAGGCTGGAGAAGCTGAAAGTAACATCCAACATAAAATCATATAGTCTAATGGATAGTGCTACATCTTAGGCAACACACGTAGCGTTTATTATAGTCACAGAAAAATAGTCACAGGACCATTTTATATCGCTGGTCTTGTACACAGCCTGGACCCTTAAACCTGCATCACCCACAAATAAAAAGTGCCAGAAGGCAGTATGATTTGAAATACATCATGTTACTTGAACTGGACATTGAATATCCACTAGTCTGGAACGCAGCAGGAGCCCCATACCTGCCATGACCCCACATTTAAAAGTGCGGAAAATGGAGTCTTTAAACCACCATTTTAGTTGAACTGGACATTGACTATACCTGTCCTGGGCACAGCATGAGCCCCATACCTTGATTGACCCCTCACATTCAAAAAGAGCCCGGAAGATAGGAGTCTTTCAACAACCATTTTAGTTAACTGGACATTGACTATACTGTCTGCGGCCACAGCATGACCCATGGGCGGAGTTACAGTGGGTGGCGGTGTGAAAGCCCAGGCTGGGCGTCCGTCATCTATTCAACACGCAGAGTTATAAATGCCCTGATGAGCAGCATACTCGAAAAACTGTCGTGCATGAGCAGAGTGCGGAAGCGGAAGTGTGACAACTCCAGCCTTCTCTGTACACGTCAATTACTGGGTAGCCTTGACCCTCATATGAGTGTTGGTCCTAATTGAGCTTCACTTTGAAATATGGGGGTTATAACGCTCCTGTTACACCCTGGTGACCTTTATCTTGGCATTCTTTTCTCTAATTTTACTCAAAGTATGCTGAGGAAAATGGTCATCTGTACTTTGTTCTCTGTCCGTGCTCCATTACTCCATGTCTCTGTATAACTACATCTGGTAATGTTTTTCCTGTACTCCCTTGATACAATTCAGAGGGGAATTTTTTGTATACAGCTATTTGTTTAATTTACCATGCAGAAAGATTTTTTAGTAATTTAATTCTAGAAAAACTCATTTTAAATTAGGATGGAATCCACACATTGTCTTTCGTTTCTCTTTTTTTCATTGTATTAAATGGGTTGTCTCAAATTCCAGGGATTGACTAGCATGTTAATGATCTTGCCAAAAACAAGTCTTTTGCAATATGTCGTCCATTACAGTGTCTACCTATTCCTGTTTACTGACAGCACCATCACCCTTGAGCCACTCTTGGACAATTGTGAAGAACAAAATGTCTGTTAGCAACATACCTTTTTTTAGAATAGGACCTGTAGTTATAGCTGCATGTTCACAGCAAAATGGCCCAAAAATTCAAGCATGACCTTGAGCACACTGTGGTCAATTGTCTGAAGAACAAATGTCTGTTAGAAACACATTTTTTATAAATGACCTGTAGTATTGCTGCATTTCAAAGCAGCATGACCCAAAAAATTATAAAAATGGGACTTCTCAGACATGAGTTATAAATTGTGTGGGACGGAAATGCACTTAGAAGCCCATTTCTGTTATCAAGGGACCTGATTATTGCTGTATCTCAAGCTACTGACCCCAAAAATCAGGCGCTTACAAGTGCCACGGTAGCGCTCTGTAATGCACCTGATATTGGTGTATGGGCATGGTAAACATTGAGCGAACGGAGGCTGCGCTAGATGCAGACACTGAAAATACGCACAAGCTTTTTGTGCTTTTTGCTTCCAAAAGGCTTACACCATTTTATGGGGTATTCTCATCATATTTATTAGCTTTAAGTTGTAGGCAAAAGTGATTACAGATTATTTCCAAATACATTGCTGATTCGGGTTTTTGTTCGGAGCTAGAACACTTCTTATATCCTGCTTGTAATACACCAAGCTTCTTAGGTGCACTAACAACTCTCTATGCTCTGGCAGTCCTGTATGGGAAGGTTGTGTTCTTATCAGCAGAACAGGAAACTTGTTTACGTCTTCTTGCTGACAATGTTAACCCTTTAGAGCTCGGTAGCTCTCTGTCACTGCTTGTTAAGTACTCAGCAGTCACCAATGTCCTCTAACAGATAGCTGGAAATAGCTGTGTTGAATATGTGATCATACTGTAGAATCCGCCCACTAGGGGGAGCTGAAAACTGACTATGAAGACGTAGTCTCTGTGAAACAGCTGATGTGAACTTCCTTTTAATACTATGCCAGTGGGATTCCAACCAATGGTGGCGATGCCAGATGCCAGCATTTTTCATTAAACATTACATATGCAAGGGGGTTGGAGATCAGTTATCAGAAAAAAAAACATTGTAGAGCTATAACTCCTCTCAAGATAAATTAAGAAACCCAAACAGTGTTTGTTTGTAGACCCAAAAAATGAGTAATCATAAAAATCGAATAATATTTTCAACATCATTTTAGCTTCACAAATATATATATTTGGATTTTCTTTATTTAATTTCCTTTTGATGCATGAATTTATGTTGAATAATAATATCTTAATTTGTGTACTATGAAAATATTCCAATTTGGTCATCTGGTTGGGAGGCAAAATCAGCCATTCTGAAATGCAGCTTCAGCTTTGATTATCATTGTTAGGTAAATAATAAAGAAAACTAATGTGTTGGTTTTTTTTTTTATCTTTTGGGTTAGTGTTTTCTGTTTTCATTAGTGAAATTATTTTGATTTAGAGTTTTCCATATAAAAGATGATAAAACAATGACGTTTATGTGATTATAGGGATTGGCTACAGGATATCATGCAGGGATGATTCCAGATTGGTGACTTGTTGCTCAGATATGTCACCAATGTCTGACTAGTGATACCAGCTAATGACTAGTATAAAGTGACAGTACTAGGAAATACTGTTCTATCCTATCTCCTGTGGGTTTCTTCTAGCAGTTGCATGTTCATGACACTTGAAGGGAATTTTCTCGTTTTCTCACTACATAGATTAGCTTTCAACATTAAGGGACAGTTAAATGAAGACTTTTTTCTAAACACATTGGTCAATATAGATTTTAATTTGGTCATGAGATGAAAGTGTTTCTTATGTGCTCTGAAGTACACACTGGTTACCTACATACCAGTCTGTTAGCTGATTAGCAGAGAGCAGGGAGTGATGTCACAATACTAATGGACGAAGATTGAAGCAAATTAATTATATCTAACCAGATTAGCTTTACTAAACAAAAGGTACATGTGCTGTGAGGACTGAAAAGCATAGCTTTATCTGTAATCTTGTTAGAGATAACAATCTCCTACACTGTCACAGTAATGACATGCTAAAAGTTTAATATGTTAATCACTTGCTGTAGTTACCACCACAGCTCGGGACAGGACGTAATGCTATCACTCAGTGAAACAGCGTGTTGAGAAAACACCTTTAATAAGAGAAAAGACTGAGCATAGTAGACATGGTATTAGTACAAATGCCACTTTATACTTGCAATTGACTGTCATTAGATTGATTGTCATCTTGCCAGTTATAATTGGTAGCATGCTAGGGAATTTACCACAAATGTTGAAATTCGGATTAGGTCACATTAAAAAACTTAACCTTGAATTAGACAATATTGATGTGGATAGACCTGAATCAATTGGGTGAGAAATCACCAAAGCATCAACCTTAACCACAACCCTCAGTTGGTTTTAGGATTAGAGTTAAGGCTTTTAGAGGATGTAAAGGGCTTAGATATCTTTTCAGAGCAGCTCTATGTCCTGCTTAGCTCTAAGTCTTGCATCACGCTTGCCATTCCATCACTTTCGTGGACAGCCAACATAACTTCCAATTTCCGTAGATTACCCTCATGTTTTCGGAACTGAAAATTATGTTGGATATGATACATAATGTACCATGTCACGTCTGATGTCACTTCCATAACATAAGGTTCACTCTAGCTCTTTACCACAACCCGATGCAAAGCAGGTTGGATTTTGCTGCTAAAGTGCCAGGTTGTGTCTACACAGACTATTGGAAGCAGGGCTGTGGAGTCGGAGTCGTGGAGTCGGAATCGGTGCCCATTTTGCAGGAGTCGGAGTCGGAGTTGGAGTTGGTAAAAAATGGACCAACTCTGACTCCTAAAATATATAATAAGTTGGTCCAGTTAGTTCGATGCAGTGCAAAGAGCAAGAGGAATTGGCTCCGGCCAGTGCTACTGCTCCCATATCTTCAGCCTCATCACATGAGGAGTGTAATTGATGACATGGAGCAGGCAAAGTGCTGCCCCAGGGGGAAAGATTCCGTTCCCATGGCAAACAGATTGACCAGATTTCAGCAAAATGTTTCACAGCCAAAGATGTTGGATACTTGACCAGGATCGATGTTGACCTCAATGCTGAGCTACATGTGAGTGTGTGAGTGTCCTGCAAGAGGAGTTACTTCATACACTCGAGTACTGCCGCCCCCCCCCCCCTCTGCGCCTCGGGAGTACGCGCTGATCAGCGCAAGTTCCAGAAACACACGGTGTACTTGCGCCGCAATACACTGTGTGAACATACCGTTAGAGTTGAAGAAAAAGCTGTATTCATGTAGAAGAGTCCTGGGATCAGATTTTGGTCAAGACATGCTTGAATCTGATCCAGAGCCCAGAAGGATTCAGGCAGAGCTGAAAGCCACATTTTTTTGATTTTTATGAGCAAAACAGTAACAATGCAGTTACATGACAAGAATCTGCAGAACTAAGCAGATGTTAATACTAAATAATGTACGTACATGATGGGTAAGATGATTGTCTAGAAAATTCTTGTAGCCTCATGTACAAAGCTGTAGTGGATGGTGAGATATGGAGCCTGAAAGTCAAAAGTTAAAAACATTGTTACCATTTTACTTGACAGTGTATGTTCTACCTAAAAAGTTTGATTATTGTATTATAAGGTGATAAACAGCCTGATGTTACCATTTTACTACAGTAAAGTTATCACTTAAACATGCGCCGTGTATGAGGGAGTCAGGAGTCGGAGTCGGTGTCGGGAGTCGGTGTCAGGAAAATTGAGGAGTCGGAGTTGGAGTCGGAGTTTTGGCTTACCGACTCCACAGCCCTGATTGGAAGGCAAAAGAGAGTGGAGAAGACACTATTTTAGAGGGAAATACAGGCAAAGGGAAAAAATAATTGTACCAGATGTCAAGGGCCCTTGTTTGGGGCTGTCATCCCTTAGGGTTTCCCAAAGGGCCCTCTATGTAAAAGAGATTAGGAGTACTATAAATGACAAATGGTAGTTGGGGCCCCTTTTTTAGTTTTTCCCACGGGGGCCCTAAAGGGTTTTTAGTTCGCCTTGTCAAGGTAAAAATACCCGAAGATTTATGTAATAAATTTAATCGAGAGATAGAAGAATTACTGGAGAACAGGCCAGAGTTGTGACCCAGGACAAACTTCTGAATGCAAATTAGTAAGAAAACCCCCAAAGGGCCGGGAAAACCAGAGCAATTGCGGGATGGTGCCACTTTTTGGGGATAGTTTTTAAGATCCCCCAACCTTTAAATGGGCTAAACCCACAATTTGTTCTGAAACCCATGAGGTCAACCCCAAGGGGAAACAGCATAAAATTCCCGGAGACAGGGGGTTGTGACAGGGGTTTGGACCCCGGGGCTCGGTCGGGCCCTTTTTTTTGGCCCAAGGGGTTCCCTCCTTTTCAACTCATGCATTCGGCATGTAAACTAGACATTTTGGTGGGGGAAAAACCCATTTAAAGGGTTTCTTCCCCTTTCTTATGGTTTAGGGAAAAGGGCGGATATGAAATCGCGGGGTAAATTCAGAGGCTTGCTAAAAGAACCCCCAGGCTTGAGGGGTTTCCTGGCCCTTTTTGAGGGGCTTTAAGCGAGGGGGGGGGGTTTGCGCTGCCCGTGGCGGGCCCCGGAATCTTATAAGGGATTCTGCGCCCCGCCCTCCCCCTTTTGGGGCGGGACCCGTATTGACACTACCCATCGTCTTCTCCTCGTCCCGATGAAGCGTGCAACAAAATTCTGGGGAAAAAAAGCCCAGGTGGGCCGAAAATGTCGTCTCATCAACACGGGGGACTTGGTGCCCTGACTTTCTGCACCCAGAAGCTGGGGCTAAAGAAAGGGGGCACTGCAAGGCGTTGCCGCCGCCGGGATTTTTCCGATTGCCGGCTTCCTTCACCTCCTCCGTGAATCAGTAACTGGGCGCGGCAGAAAAAAATCTTTTTTTTGGGCCCTCTTGATCTTTTAAATGCCTTCTCCCAAAAAAAACCCATTTTGTCCTCAAGAGGTTTCAGAAAATGGATTATCCACAGTGGTGGGTACACGAGTTGACTTTGGGGCTTCATGTTGGACGTGTGATGATGTGATGACGACATTTGTGGCCGTGACTGCGAGGCGAGGAGGTAAGATGCTAGAGAGGTTGCATAAATGAAGGAAACAGTTTGGCGCGTTTTCGTTACTTGATTCAGGGCCCTGCCCCAGCAGGACGGCTGACGGTCCTGCAATGACGCCCGCTGGCATGCGTGTTGGCCAGCATGGAAGGGCATTTCTTTTCCCTTACCCCATGTGCTACCCCCTCTTTGCTCGCTTCCCCCTCCCTTTTGCTCCTGTTCAAAAATAAAAAATTTGGAAGGTAGGGGAATTTTTTTGGAAAGTCTCTTAAAAAAAGACGGCAAATCACAGCTTTTCTAAAATCCCTCAAATCAAAAAAAATTGCTGGATTTTAAATTTAACTGAAGGTGTTATCAACAAAATGGACTGGGCAAAAGTCCAAAAACAGTTCTGTTATGTTTTGATATAATAAACTTATTTTTGCACCTTTTAATTCACCTGTGGTGAAAATTTTAATTGCTGTTTTAAAATTTCGTAGTCTGCGTCAATGAACAGTGTGGGTGCGCAAAAGTCAAAAAAACCGTAATGTTTGTTTGATATTAAACGGTAATTTTTGCACCTTTCAATTTTTACCCGTGGTGAATATAGAAATTTGTTTTAAGATTTTCTAGAGGGGCGTCAATGAACTTTATGGTGCGCAAGTCAAAAAAAAATGTAAAATGTTTGTTTTGATTTTAAACGGGTTTTTTTTTCACTTTCAATTACCTGTGGTGGTTTTAGAATTGCTGTTTTAAAATTTACGTGTGTGCGTCAATGAACAGTGCTGGGGGCGCAAAAAATCAAAAACAGTAACTGTTATGTTTTGATTATAAACTGTATTTTTTGCACCTTTCAATTCACCTGTGGTGAATTTTGAAATTTCTGTTTGATTTAGTGATGTGCGTCAATGAAAAAAGTGCTGGGTGCGCAAAAGCAAAAAACACGTAACTGTTATGTTTTTATATAATAACGGTATTTTTTTTCACCTTTCAATTCACCCCGTGGGGAATTTGAAATTTCTGTTTTTGATTTCGAGATGCCCGCGTCAATGAACCCGTGATGGGTGCGCAAAAGTCAAAAAAACGTAAAATGTTAGTTTTGTATAATAAAACGGTATTTTTTGACCTTTCAATTCACCTGTGGTGAATATAGAATTCTGTTTTAAGATTTAAGGTTTCTGGTCAAAGAACGTGTGGGTGCGCAAAAGTCAAAAAAAAAAGTAACTGTTTTGTTTTGTTTTAAAAACTGTTTTTTTTCACCTTTCAAATTTCCCCGGGTGAATATAGAATTGCTGTTTTAAGATTTTACGTAGAGCTGGTCAATGAACAGTGCTGGGGGCCAAAGTCAAAAAAATTTAATGTTTTTGTTTTGTTAATAAACGATTTTTTTAACCTTTCAATTACCTGTGGGGAATATAGAATTGCTGTTTTAAGATTTTTCGTAGATGCGCGTTTAAGAACAGTGTGGGTGCGCAAAAGCAAAAAAAAACAGTAATGTGATGTTTCGTCGTTTTACGGGATTTTTTGGGAACCCAAAAAAACCTGTGCTGACTACAAAATTGCGGTTTGTAATTTTAAGTGCAAAGGGGGATATATAACTCAAAGGTGTAATGGGTAAAAAATTTCACCCATCTGAAATGTTATGATAAAAAAAGTGGACTTTTTGCGTAACAAAGGGACCCGCAGTTACTAGGAAAAATTTTGTTTATCAAAATAAGTTCAGGTGCCAATTTTTCCCGGAAACTTAATAGCAAAAAGGTTAATAAAAAAGATATTCCATCAAGTCTACACTAGTCTTTTGAACTTTATCCAGTGTTCTTTTTAGATGAGCTTGTCGTGTTCGCCCGCGGGCCCCCCCCCCCCCTCCACCGCCCGGGTTTTTCAGTGGGGATTCTGTTTTTTAAAATTTTTCTAGCTAACTACATAAATGTTAAAAACCCTAATCTAACTAAATTGGGAGGTTCACGCTAATAGTAGAGGTTTTTCTGTGCAGAAAAAGACTAATTTCGCTGAGCTGTTTGGCCCCAAGCGAACGGGTCCATCCCCATGGCGCTGGAGGGCATGAGGCTGAAAAAAGGAAACGTGTTCTGTAAACGAGGTCATGTGATTTTCCGCCAAAAGCAAACCCCACAATCCCAGTAGACATGCACACACATCTCCCCTGCTCATTCGTTAAACTATTTGCGGCCGCCAAAAAATTACAGGGGAAACGCCGAAAAGGGCGTTTAAAAGATGATGCAAAAGTTTTTACTTAATTATCGCATGATCTGGAAATTTTGATCCCTAAAAAACCTTTCCCCATTTCACCTTTTTTTCGATAAAAACGCTCAAACTAGTTCTTCTGCCGCCCCAACGCGGGATCGGAGGCTCTGTTCCCTGCATAATTGCTGGCTGTAAAAGACAGGGCACCGCCCCTTTAACCCACTGCCCCCTGTGCAGAAGCCAACCACTCCCATACACGCCCTTTTTGATTTACAGAAACGTCCAAATGTGTAAAGATGTTAAGGGGTTAAACCACAGGTGAAAAAAAAACTACCAATGGTAATTTCTGTGTACCCCAAGATGTTTCTATTAAAAAATTAGCCCTGGTCCTGACATTTTTGTGACATGTAACACCTACCTAAGCAATGTACAGAACATGTCCACCTTCATAGCGGGAATTCCTAATGAGTAAAATCTTTCAGAGGTTGTGCCCCACCAAAGGGGAAAGGTGATGCTTCCCCAAAACCCCCGATCTTTAAATTTTGTAAGATTGTGGGATGCGCTGGAAACACAAGTCCGATAAATGGAGGCCGCACCTCATATAGGACTTAAAGGATTTGCTCGAAGCGTCATGGTGCCAGATGTCACATGAATCCTTCAGAGGACTTGTGGAGTCCATGCCTTGATGGATCGGAGCTGTTTTGGTAGCACAAGGAGGGACTACACACTCCTCCTTTAAATGTATTAATTTATTCATATTGTATGATAACAGTTCCATACAATCTCATGTCACCCAGAATAAGGGCCACCTGTCTCAGCTAGCCAGTAAAAAACATGTACATTTTTTTTAAAATGAGAGCCTATCAGCAATAAATGGGGTTGTCCAGCAAAGAACAAATATTTTAAGTAGGACCAGTATAGGTAAAAAAAAAATAATTAAAAAGTGATTTTTACCTACAGCTGCCTGGTGATCCACTCCTCTTCACTTCCGGAGTCTTGTCCTGACACCCAGGAGAGGCTCTTGCTCCATTCACTTACAATGGAGAACCTCTCCTGTGTATCAGGATGGGAACCTGGAAGTGAAGAGGGGCAAATCACTGGGGAGCTCTGGCAGGGGACCTGTAGGTAAGTATTACTTTTTTTTTTCTTTTTTTTTTACCCGCCTCATTTAAGAATCTTTTTTGTTTGCTGCAAAACCCCTTTAATGACTGATGAGTACCCACTGAATGGCGTCCATTATACATTTTTTTTCATGTTAGTTCAACATATTTTATGTTATGGATCACTGCGGTATTAGCAAATTACAGTAGACATTAAAGGAGTTGTCTCACTACAGAGTTTTAAAGGATGCATGAATGAAATACTCTGTCACTTCCTGGTTCAGACTGACTGTGATTTGCATACCCGCTCCAGGTGTATTCAAGGCTGTGCTTTCAGATGCTAATTAGTTCGATTAGTCAGAAACTTCTTGGAAACTACAAGCAGGACATTTGATCTGATCCCTGAAACAAAAGCCCTAATTAGTGCTGTTTACTTTAGATAAATCAAGCTTTTTACTGCCCAGCAGCACAGAGGCTGCCAGGACCTGTGTGATGACATCACTCACTGCTATCACATAGAACAAACAGCAGGGGGGAGAGATGTACACAGGTCGTTACTGAGGGAACTGAAATTGCCAGGGAGGTGATTAATTCACTTGTCTCTCCTTAACAAAAACCGATGAACAAAGCAATATATTTGGAAAATGTCTTCATTTTGTGTTCCCTACAATTTGAAAGCTATTCTTTGTAGCGAGACAACCCCTTTAATGCAGCAGACAAATTGTGGTACATATCTTTAATGTCATTTTGCTGGTTTGATTTTCAGAGATGGCAGCAAGAGTTAGAACCAAAGTGGCTGTTCACATCCCTATACTTTATAGTTGGAAGAGCCCACCCTTTCCGTCAGGATCAGACAGAAATCTAATGTGCATTTGGGTTCCCAATTGTCCTCTGACAGATGATGCTAGAGGGAAGAAAAATCAAGCATGTTGGGTTTCAACATGTTCAATCATTTACCTTTTCCTATATGTATGGCTTTGGTGATATCGATCTCATCATTTTCGGTAGGATCTGCTGATAATCTGTATATGGAAGTCTGACATTTACCGATGGAAGATGTTAGTGCAAGGAAGGTTTGAGTATGTGTGCCAATCACCGTACTGTTTTTTTGTGGGATTGTCCCCAGACGTGCCTCATGGGGCTGGTTCATTTAGGTCTAGAAGTAGACATTTCTGGATGGATCATGGGTAGGACTTAAAAATGTCCCATAGATGAGGATTCAGGTTTTAGGATGTATGATCATGCATGCTTGGCTGCACGTGTACAATTATGAAAAAAAAAAAAGCATGAGGAGATAGTTCCTGAGCATTCGTCCAACAGCTAGCTTAACTTAATTTGCTGACCACCTGCCGACTTTAAACGTCCGGGTGGTAGCAGTTGAACACAGCACTTTATGTAACAAATTGTTTAACTGTGCCAGTGGATTGTCAGCTATCAGTAATAGCTGGGCTCTCCACTGAGAACTGAGGGACAGTTTATCACCACCCTTGCCTTGCGATCCCTGTGTTGGCTTCCTGGCCCGGTGATCACATAACTGCCTGAGCTGCTGGGTCTTATCAGACCCAGATCAGCTCTGCAGTCAGTATATTTATTTTCCATGGATTGCAGTATAAGTTAGAAAAAAAAATATGTAAAAACACCTCCAAAGGTCTTTTTCCTATAGGGGACACAGTATATAAAATAAAATTAAAAAAAAAAAACACAAAAAATATTTATCTTATTAAACAAAAACACTAACAGCTCAAACTGCAACTTTTAGCCCTGTCTCCGATGACCCTAAAGCTTTATATTGCCTATATATAAATGTATGTTATGGAAAGGGGACACAATTTTCAAAACTTATTTTAGCAAAAATAGAAAAAAAGCAGCACCATCAATATAAAAAAATAGTGATTTTAACAGCCACGTCAATACATTCAGCTATGTTTCAGCTCTTCTATAGAGCCATTTTCAAGCTATGACACTGGAAACCATCATATTACTTGCATTTTTATGCATACGGTGCTTTTCCTTTTTCATATACATAAAAACTTATTTTAGCACCACCTTTGCTCTTTTAAAAATTAAAAAATGGGAAAACTTTTTTTTACTACTTTCCCTATCTATCTATCTATCTATCTATCTATCTATCTATCTATCTATCTATCTATCTATCCACCAAAATTGTGGGGTTTTGGTCATTTCATATCCCCAAAAGATTGAAATAAAAAGTGACCAAAAAGTCACCTATACCCAAAAGTAGTACCAATAAAAACTACACTTCAGCACACTTTTTTGCTTCAAATTTTTTCCCCTATTTTCCCCCTCTAATACCTAGGTGCATCTTGTAGTCTAGTGCGTCTTGTAGTCCTATATATATATATATATATATATATTATATTTTATATATTATATATATTTTTTCACATATACAAAAAATAGTAATGTAAAAATTGCAGAAAAAGAAACCCTTTCGTATACGGTAAAAAGGCGATAAAAACTAGTATAATAACTGAGGGCAAGAAAGCAGAGTTCAAGAAGGGGGGTAAATGGAAACAGAAAGTCTGGAACTGGTTAAAGAGGTTGTCCAATGGAAAAAGAAAAACTTTTGTAATGTAGCTGCATTAAATTTTCAGTAGGGGTCCAAGGCAAGTCATGTGCTCTTAACGCAAGAAACAGCTCTGTGTCCAGCCCAGGAGATAAGTGACAAAATGGATTCAGAACATCTTTTGAAGTCACACCCATGGTTTTGCCTCTGAAGGATTTCAACATGAGGTAGGAAACCTGAGTCATAGTGTTGATCGAACCGTTCTAGAAAAGTTCAGTTCTAGTAGAACTCGAACCGAACATTATACTGTTCGTTCAAGTAAAGTTCTACTTCTAGTTTTAGTTCGACACGCCATTTTCAGTTTTGTTTTCGGCAGCTTTCTGCACTTTTGGCGACCATACAATCACCTTTCTGCACTTTTAGCCGCCAATCAATCAGTGCAGAGCACAGAGAAGTGTCAAAAACGTCATCACTGAGGTCTAGGGTTCTCATTGGCTGCTAAAATCACATGACCATGTTATATATATTTCACTGTATTGCCTTGTGAACGCCATTTTCAGCTCACTCTCTGTACTGTACAGACTGATTTTAGTTAGATTGCATTTTCCTCTCCATAGACAATAGTTAGGGAATTTGGAATTGATGGCTGCATCTTTTCCACACCCAGAAGCTGTTATTTGGCGACATTCGCAGGCTCACATAACACCTAACTCTCATATACATGGATATATATTATATAGAGTGCTTGGATTTGCTAAATCATACTCAGTGCCCAAAAGTTCAGTTTTTGCCGTTTTGGGGGTTCAGTAATTGTATAACACACCGTCTCCAAATCTTATATGTGTCAAAGGGGCCCCTTGAGGATGCAGGGCCCCATAGAAGCTGCTACCGCTGCACCTCCTATAGCTACGCCCCTGCTTGCAAGCTGTCCTCATCTTTTCAGTTAGCCATTGAAAGGAATGAAGTATTTTAGCCTCTCAATTTTTTCTGTCATTCTTAGAGCCAAATTTTCTTCATTAAGTTGTTCCACGTATCCCGTTTACTGTTATGGATGGTAATTCCAGCTTCTCCTCACCTGTATATAAAAATTAAGCAGGACATCTTCTCCCATTGACTTTAATGGGGTTCGAGTTCAAATAGAACCTGGAACCGAACTCACAAAAGTTCGAGGTTCTAATCGAACTAGAACTTTTTACTGCTCGCTCATCTTTACTGAGTCATACACTGAAACTGAGGATGGGAGGGAGGAAGATAGACAAAGCTCAGCAAAAGATACTGAGGATTGTAGTTTTACAGGACACAGGGAAACAGTTCTCATACAGGAAAATGCTGCTGCTCAGCTGCAGAGAAAGGAGGCTGCACATAGGACAGAAAAAGCAGATATTAGCACAGAAAACATCACAAGTTGCTGAATCACGATGCTTTGTGCCAGACAACTACTTTAAATGTATATGCAGTATGAGTCCCGGGGTCTGATTCAGACCAAGCATGCAGGTTTATGTCTACAGAGCAGCCACTTAATAATAGGGTACTGCAATCTGTTTGGCACCTCTAGGCATGAAGGTCTGGTTCATTAGTAGTTTTCTTATATACTGTTGAATATTCATTAAAGGTATCATTAAGAGAAGCAAAAAAAAGCTCTGTGAGTTGCCTGAACTTCGCACTTCACAGGCTGATGGCTCTTTCAGGTAGTGATCTTTGGTTGTTATGGTATCTGTGATACCATCGGGACTGACATTATGGAAATACTTCATTCCACCGGTGCATATAACAGTCAGAAAAACAGAAAAGGAAAATCAATTTGCTAAAAGCACTATAATTCTGTTTTCTTTGCCGAGAGGAATGCTCTAAGACTCCAGAATATTGATGTGATATTAGCCTTTTTGCAGTACTTTGTAAAGTGGATACATTTCCACACTTTTTGTCATGTTTCTGAATGTGTTTCCTTGTTAGGAATTAAGCTCGGCACATCAGAAATCTAGAGGTATGAGGAATTGTTTGGCAAAAGGTCACCTACTGTACTGTAATATCTGCAAACCCTCTTCAAAGGGATATCGGCTACACTAAGAACTTACTGTAAGGATTGTGTGGATTTCAACATGTTGGATAAAGGAGTAATTCAATGAAGATGATCCCTTTAAGAATGGGTTTTCACATATTAATCGCAGACCACAAAGATACCAGAAGTCAATACGGTTTTCAAATTAACAAGTACCGTATATACTCGAGTATAAGCCGACCCGAGTATAAGCCGAGGCACCTACTTTTGCCACAAAAACCGGGAAAGCTTATTGACTCGAGTTTAAGCCTAGGGTGGAAAACGCAGCGGCTACTGGTGAATTTTAAAAATAAAAATAGATACCAATAAAATTACATAGGCAGTTTAATGTCCCCCATAGGCAGATATAGGCAGGTATAGGCAGATTAATGTCCCCCATAGGCAGATATAGGCTGGTATATGCAGTTTAATGTCCCCCATAGGCAGGTTATAGGCAGTTTAATGTCCCCCATAGGCAGGTTATAGGCATGTATAGGCAGTTTAATGTCCCCCATAGGCAGGTCATAGGCAGTTTAATGTCTCCCATAGGCAGGTTATAGGCTGGTATAGGCAGTTTAATGTCTCCCATAGGCAGGTTATAGGCTGGTATAGGCAGTTTAATGTCCCCCATAGGCAGGTTATAGGCAGGTATAGGTCGTTATAGGCAGATATAGGTCCTCATAGGCAGGTTATAGGCAGGTAATTGCCCCCATAGGCAGGTTATAGGCAGGTATAGGTTGTTATAGGCAGGTATAGGTCCCCCTAGTCAGGCTATAGGTAGGTATAGGTCCTCCTAGGCAGGCTATAGGCAGGCTATAGGCAGGTATAGGTTCCCCTAAGCAGGCTATAGGCAGGATATAGGCAGGCTATTGGTCCCCCTAGGCAGGCTATAGGCAGGTATAGGTCCCCCTAGGCAGGGGCTGAAAAGGCGCCAGCCCCATTCATACCGTACATGTTGCCCTTAGGGAACATGCTATTGATATGCCATAAATGTGTGAGATGGGAAAACTCCTTGTAATAGCCGTGTGACTGTCAGGACAGGTGCATAAGAACCTGGCCTTAGAACTGATTCTGATGCAGGGATGAGCTGATTGTTGTGGCTCCTGTGATCCCTCTGGGGCCTGCTCCGTGTGTTATATGTAAATGGACACAGAACACCAGATCAAGAAATGCCCCGGACCGTCGCCCCCCGGCCTCTAGGGGAGGCGCGGCATGACCTGGCATGCTTGGCGCAAATTAATGCGCTGGGAGGTGTGGTGTCGGTGGGGCGGAAGTGTCCGTGGTCCGGCGGATTCCTCCCCATCTGCCCAGAAAATCATTTGCGCGGAGCGTGGCAGCAGTCCCGCCCTCCCTCCCTATTTCTGGGTTTGTTTTTTAGGTAGTGCTTTATCGCGGTGCAGATGTCATGGTGGCTGTTGGCGGCAGGGGTTCTTGGAGATGGAAGAGGAGTTTGGGTGAGGGAGTCATTAGGGATATGACTTCCTCAGGTTTTGGAGAACGTTGGCCTGGCCTGGCGAAGGTGGGGCTCTTTCAGGCTGGTATCCCTGGAAAGCGAATTGGGTGAGCCATCTTGTATTGCTTTTGGACCTCCGAGCCAGTGGTATGCGTCTGGGAGTAGGATGGTTTGTCCCTTCGGGGATTTTGGTCACCGGGTCGCTTAGCTCCAAGGACCTCTGCCCCAGTGGGGATGGCACCTTGGTGCCTGTTTAGAACTTGTTGAGTTTTTGTTGTAAGATGTTGGTTGGAGTTATTTGGTTTACAGATACTGGTTTACGTGGTATGCATATGGAGATATATATATATATATATATATATATATATATATATATATATATATATATATATATATATTATATTTGGTATATATGTATATTTAAGTATGTGTATGTATTTAATAGATGGTTATTTATATATATTTATATCCAAAGTAAAGTTTATGTTTGGATTTTGTTAATAAAATGGCTGCTGTGGCCATTTCATTCCAGTCGGTAGTCGGTGTATTTATTTCAGGAGTGTTGCTCACGGGCAGCAGGAGGTGATAAAAGGGGGATGGGGGGCTGGGGTAGGGGTCTTCAGTGGCGCAGAGCAAGCCTCAGTGTTGCTGAAGGTCATGACTATCTTGTTCCACTTCATATTACTAATAAAGCAACCCCTTTAAAAATTGTTTTGCATGGTGGGGTCCTAACGTAGGCTCATGGGAAAAATAAGAAGTCCCAGTGGCACAAAGTTTGCTGTGAGTTTTCCCAACATTTTAAGATTCCAAAGGGTCGCAAAAATCTCCTATAGAACAAATATTTTGGAGCCAATGGATTGGTTTAAATTTACAGGAGCCCAATTTACTTTTTGTAGAATGGCGGAAAACTGAACCCGTAGCAGGCATTTCCTACTTGGAAGAAAAACAGTCAGCAAATTTTTCTGAGCAGTAGCTCACACACCCCACCACTAGGGGAACAACTAGATGATAAAAAAAAATGCATTTTAATTTGAACCCAAACCTTTACAAAGGTTAAGAGGTACAATGGGTGCACCAAAACCGTCCGATCTGGGGGGGAAAGTGGAACCCAAAAAGTTTTAACCCCTTACCGACATTTTGACTATAATCCCAAATAAGTTGAGGGTAGCGGGTTCCCTCACGGAGCCAACTACAGACGCGTCAGGTGCCTGCTGACAAATGGTGCTAACAGTGGGGAATGGAGTTGGCTCCGATCCCTGCTGTTTAACCCTTTAAGTCTGGTGATTGCCGCTGTGCCTTACACCATTTGTCCCTCCCCGGGAAAAAAAAAAAGGGGGTAAATTTAGTTACTTTGGCAGTAAACTAATGAAGGTTTCCCAATAGATGCCAAAAAAGTGCTTCTTTTCCTTCGCTTAGGCGGGAAAAAGGGAACGGCATCTTGGGCCCCTTTCTGCATTTATGGTGTACAAGACATTGCGCCCTCTAGTGGTCAAGTACTCAAATTGGACTGAATAGTTAAGTAAAAAAAAAGTTTTAAAAGTATAAAAAATAATAAAACATGAAAAGTTCAGATCACCCCCATTTTGCCATTTTACAAATACATAAGTAAAATTACACATAGGGTGACATGTATGAACGGGGCTGCGCCAGAAGTCTAGCATCTTTTCAGCCCCGTTCGCTCTGTTTGTAACCAAGCACACTCCAATATGCGGGGGGCCCACACACTTTTTAATGCTCAAGACAGGGACCGGCGTTTTTGGGGAAAACTAAACCAATGGATACCATTTTTTAGCTTCATACGCAATCCAGCCACTCTGGAACCTTTGAGTACTTTAAAAAGGGTTTTTCCTGACCAGAAGTTTTCGCCTTTTTACTAAAAGCACAAATTATACCCCCCATAACAGGTTCATAGATTCGGGCTTTATGCTAATAATGCGCGCAAAAAAAAATTTTGGGGCATGGCGACTAAAACATAATTTTCCCTAACTGTTATCCGATATATTAAAATATAGCATTATTTACCATGCAGAAGAAAAAAGTAATTAAAAAGTGTCATGTATCCCAAAATAATACCAATAAAACTACACTTTAGCCTTCAATAGGAATGCCTGCGCTCAGGTCAGTAGGTGGAAAAGTTATTGGTCGCAGAAAATGATGCTGTAGCACAAAGTTAAAAGATAGAGAATGTTTTTATTTTTTTAAAAGTACCAAAACATAAAGAAATTTCTACATATTGGGCATCACCAAAACCTGGAGAATACAGAGAACACAACATTCATCCTGAATAATTAACACAATTAAACGAACCACCGATGAACATGGCACAAGAACATTTTTTTCACATTTCACACCACTTTGTATTTTTTTCGGTTTCCCAGGGCATTTTATGCTTTGGTTAATGGCACCATTAAAACTTACATCTTATTCAGTAAAAAAAACAAGCTGTCATGTGTCTATGTAGAAGGTAACAAGGTATGCCTTTTGGGAGGCAAGGAGAAAAAAATAAAGGGCGGCGGGAAGGGATTAATGGCATTGGTTTAATGCTTCTCTCATTTTCTTGTGGCCCTGCATGGTAAGTGAACATTTGCTCCTAGGTTATTTTAGATTTTAAGAGCTCAGCTCCTATCCTTTATCATATAACCCTATATATCACAGAGCTTAGCTTCACTCCTCTATCATATAACCTTATATATCACAGAGCTCAGCTTCTCTCCTCTATCATATAACCCTATATATCACAGAGCTCAGCTTCTCTCCCTCTATCATATAACCCTATATTTCACAGAGCTCAGAGTCTCTCTCTTCTATCATATAACCCTATATATCACAGAGCTCACTTCTCTCCCTCTATCATATAACCTATATATCACAGAGCTCAGCTTCTCTCCTCTACCATATAACCCTATATATCCCAGAGCTCAACTCCTCTCCCTCTATCATATAACCTTATATATCACAGAGCTCAGCTATTCTCCTCTATCATATAACCCTATATATCACAGAGTTCAGCGTCTCTCCTCTATCATATAACCCTATATATCACAGAGCTCAGCTCCTCTCGTTTATCATATAACCCTATATCACAGAGCTCAGCTTCTCTCCTCTATCATATAACCCTATATATCACAGAGCTTAGCTTTTCTCCTCTATCATATAACCCTATATATCACAGAGCTTAGCTTTTCTCCTCTATCATATAACCCTATATATCACAGAGCTCAGCTCCTCTCCTCTATCATATAACCCTATATATCACAGAGCTCAGCTTCTCTCCTCTATCATATAACCCTATATATCACAGAGCTCAGTGCCTCTCCCTCTATCACTTAACCCTATAAATCACATAGCTCAGCTCCTCTCCTCTATCATATAACCCTATATATCACAGAGCTCAGCTTCTCTCCTCTATCATATAACCTTATATATCACAGACCTCAGCTATTCTCCTGTATCATATAACCCTATATATCACAGAGCTCAGCTTCTCTCCTCTATCATATAACCCTATATATCACAGAGCTCAGCTCCTCTCCTGTATCATATAACCCTATATATCACAGAGCTCAGTTTCCCTTCTTTATCATATAACCCTATATATCCCATAGCTCAGCCTCTCTTCTCTATCTTAGAACCCTATATATCACAGAGCTCAGCTTCTCTCCTCTATCTTATAACCCTATATATCACAGAGCTCAGCTTCTCTTCTCTATCATATAACCCTATATATCACAGAGCTTAGCTTCTCTCCCTCTATCATATAACCCTATATATCATAGAGCTCAGCTTCTCTCCCTCTATCATATAACCCTATATATCACAGAGCTCAGCTTCTCTTCTCTATCATATAACCCTATGTATACATTTTCCAATATCAGCAGCACACTATCAACTAAAGAAAATATCAAAGAGGACAGGAATTTTTGAAAAAGCATTTCTGCTACTTAGGATACATGAATTTTTTTTTGAGGTTCTTAGTTCACATTTTTGATCAAAACTGCTTAAGCCCACCTCCGAAACTTCAACAGGACCTCAATGTAGGTGGGTTCCTACACTATTGTTACCTCTCTTTTAGGGACTGTTCAGACCTCCATACTTCAGGGAGTGAAGGCACCAGCTTCTAAGTACACTGCATATAACCCTATATATCATAGAGCTCAGCTGCTCTCCTCTATCATATCCTTCCCTCATTAAGGGCAGCATAAACAACCCTACAGGTTCCCTTTAAAATCCGATCCTTACATGGTTAAAGGGATCACTTCCATTATATAAGTTATATTTCCTGATAATTTATAATGCTGAATTTTTTCCATATATTACTGAATTTTTCCTCCATCTATATACTGTACTGTGCACCTAACACTTACTATTATATCTATCACTTGCGGCACTATCGCAAGCTTCTCCTTTTCTGTTGCTAATTATATATAAAGTGTTGAAATGAAAAGTTCTTGACGTGTAGTGACACTCGACTCCATTAAGTCAGAACATTATTTATTCATGGTTTCAGAGATGGCTTGTACACCACGTCCTACATTCTATCAGTTAATGTATCAGGGGCCGGGATGAAGTGCTCCTGCCTCGCCAGCTATTGAAATCATTTGCTAATTTTCATTAAACAGGTATATTTCTACTCTGTGTGACAGGGCAGTAACCTGACCGTACCAATACAAGTTGTTCCTTTAATCAGAATAGAGCCAATTGGAAATAACAGATTTTACGCTCGGCTGAGTTCGGTCTTGCTTCACTACAAGAGAACATTATCTTACTACTGGCAATGGTGAGGATGAAATCCAGTGTGACTGCTGAGCAAATTGCGGGGTTGTGTTTCAGTAATATCTAGCAGAATCATTTTTAATATACTGTGACACAGGATCATTGTTCTGTACAGTATGGTGAATGAGTAACTCTCTATTCTCATAATTCCCCTAAGTGACTGTTTTAGTACATTAGAGGTACCTACAGATTTTTGGTCGCCATGTCTGTGTTGACAATCAAATACATTTTACAAGGTATTCATTTATTGTTTGTACTTTAATCTATTGCTTTACAGTATTTTTAAAGTATTTTACAATATTATTTATAGATTTCATAGTATTTTCACAATCTTCTTTTAAATCTAGTGGTTATAGATTTTGTGCTTTGATAATCTACAGCAAATATGCAGCCTAATGAGCTAGTGGTTAATGCTGTTGTCAGAGTCCTGGGTTCAACCTGACAAGGAGCAATATCTACAGAGTTTGCATGGTCCCCATGTGTTTAGTTGGTGTTCCCCGGTTGCACACACACACTCCAAGAACTTACTTATAGGATATTGTATATACGTGAGTATAAGCCGACCCGAATATAAGCCATGGCACCTAATTTTATCATAAAAAACTGGGAAAACGTATTGACTCAAGTATAAGCCTAGGGTAGGAAATGCAGCAAGTAAGTAAGTGATGCCCCTTCTTTAACAAAAACAGACAGCCATAGCAATGAGCAGCAACTTGAGGACTTGGTGCCACAATGTATGAAATTATTGTGCCGAGTAATTAGCTAAGTAGGGCTGTCCCCAGCAATTAGCCACATTACACAAACACACTCTACAGCGCACATTAACACATAAGGCTTCTGCTACACGCACATTACATTCAGCTCTGATGCAGGCACATATAACAACAATACAAAACTTTTTGCTTTAGTCATCACAAAAGTGATCACACCAGTACCTGCAGAATTCTGCATACACTGAAACAGCATGACATTGACCTCACCTACCCGTTTGACATCATTCCTTAGTTACCTGGAAGTACCTGCAGTCACATGGGAATCCCCCTCCGTTGTGTCTCATCAACAGGTCCTGGAAGCACACTCAAGCACTTTAGGCTGAGGTGAGTTGTACATAGAACTCGAGTATAAGCCGACAGAGGCTTTTTCAGCATAAAAAAGTGTGCTGAAAAAGTCAGCTTGTACTCGAGTATATACAGTAATTAGCTTTCTAAGGAAGTGGCTCTATGGTGCTCCTGAGATAGGAAATGTAAATTGTTACCCTAATAATACGCATTTCTTTATTAGGGCAAATCCTCCTTTGCAATAACTTTTGTTGCCCCAATTTACCTAAAATGAAAGGGGGTAAGCTTCAATACCACATACAACCATATGCTGTACTTTATTTTTGAATAAAGCATGTTTTTTAATCATAGACAACACAGGTAGATAATAAATGTCTAATCACTTAGGGCCCAACTACTAGGAACTCCAACACTTGATTTTGTTTTCCCTATTTGAATGGAACAATGGTCAGATATGGCCTTAAAGTTCAACTCTGATGGACTGGAAGAAATAGCCAAGCACTTGTGAATAGAGGTGATTAAAAATAATGTTGCTAGAATAGATCCCTGTTTGGTTTCACACTGCATCAACCAAAGTTGTGAAATAATTCAGCAAAAAGAGACAAAAATTAGCCAGCACATCCAAGTGACATTGGTACAAGCTGTGTTTGGGACATCCGTAACCCTATACCTATCTCTCACACTATCCCTAATGCTAACTAATATTGTAACTAGAGATGGGCAAATTGATTCTAACGAAGTAGGTTCTGAACGAAGTCGAAGTTTTGGGGATATTCGGGTTTGGTGAACGTAGTGTGCTTTTGATTGATTAAAATGGCTGCGAAGGAGAGCACATGGCGTTTTTCATGGGAGCACATCTGGGAGGTAGAAGGGCTTAGCCTGCATGACATGTGCAGAGATGAAGCCAATCAGGAGACCGGGCGGGATGGATTCTGTGACGTCACCGCACTCTATATAAGTTCCGGGAGCAGTCGCTGGAGCTACACTCCTCTCACTGTAATGATCAGGGGAAGGGTGCTTGCACGGCTGATTGTGATGTGCTCTCTACTGAAGAACTGATTTTATTACAGCGATTTTTGTTGAGGTTTGTCTCAGCTTGTCTCAGAGACTGCGCTTCTCTTAATGTTCTATTTCTGATTTATTGGGTTATTTGGATCTGAGTCCAGTGTGCGTCCACTGCTGCTGCATATACATTTTATTGCTATTCTGCTCACAGCACACATTGAATATTCAAGGGGGGATTTCAAGCCAGTTCCTGTTGTATTCATTTAAAGAAACAGCGTTTTTACAATACAAATACCAATTTCATTTTTGGCTGCTCAATTCTTTGCGCAATTTACATCCAGGGGTTTAATTAAAGCATTGTTTTTCTGCTGTGGTGACTCCATGAAACCGTCTGTTTCACCGCCAAAAAATTACAAGTTTCCCTGTACCATAATTCAAAGCAAAGGTTAATTAAATGTTTTTCTTTGAGTGTAGCGTAGAAAACACGCCATTGTAACACGCTACAAAGCTGTAGTTTGTTGGTTGCTCAATTCTTTGTGCGCAATTTAATCCAGGGGTTAATTAAGCCGTTGTTCTGCGTTGTTACTCAGTAAAAAAGAAACTGTTGTTTTTCACCGCCACAGAAGAAATTCTGTAGCATTAATTCATATCCGAAGCATGATGTTTTGTGCTTTTATATTCAGTTATAATACACCGAGTTTTTAAACGGCACATACAAGTCAATTTTTCCTGACCATGTGTGGAGCGCAATTTTATATTCCAAGGGTTACCAAGCTTGTGACTGGGTTAATTTGGAGTCAAATAAAGGGTGTGTATTTATCATATAAGAATCTTCATCAAAACCAGTGTATCGTACATTTTAGACAAACAGGATGTCAGATACAGAGTAGGGTGCAGGCTCACTGCACCTGCGAGTGGCAGAGGCACAAACATTCCTGGCTCCAGGTCGTCAGCACGCAGCAAGGGTACGTTCGCAGCAGGGGTCATCGGTGAGGCACCACAACTGACGACTGTCATCTAGCAGCCGGCGTGATGACTAGCAAACCAAGGTTTCTTGATTGGTTGACTAGGTCATCCAATTCATCCCAGATATGACATCTTGACCATCCCAGCCAGAGTCGGGTGGGAATGTCAGACTCAACCTTAGTTGGCATGGCCCTGGGAGCCGGGCAGGCGGCCCTCACCTGTCCTCAACCAGCCTCTGTCCCATCCTGGTTCCCTCAGCAGAGATTACTATGTTGGTCTGGGCTCAGCGCCACTATATAGCGAGGTGATACAATTTGAGGGAGGGCAGTCAGCAGATTCTTGGCAGCGAAGAAATGGGGCCAATATCCCCTGATTTCTTTCAGTAGCGGCAAAGTATAGATGGGGAGGTGGCATGGGTAGGTCATGTTGTGTGAGGGTGTACAGCCTCTGCATACCAAGTCCGGTGATGTGGAACTGCAGTGACGAGGAAACACAAATAGATGATGATGTAGACCGACGCACTAGGGGAGAGGGTGAGGCAAAGGGCTTCATCATATTTCTGGAGGTAGAAGGCGTACAGCTTGCAGTCAGGCAAGCGGCAGCAGCCAAGCAAGTGGGGGGCCGTATGTGACTGTGAGTCAGCAGGATAGCTGCAGTGGGGGTAGTGTGAGGTCGGTGAGCCAAGCGGCCACGTGGGTAAAAAAAACCCGCTTCGTAGTGCCAACGGAAAAAGTAGCGGCACTGGGGGCCTCCTGCGAAAAGGGCGAGCGGCGGCAGTAGTCACTCAGTGCCGGTGCGTTTGGTGGTGTAAAATCGATAACTCGGCTGGTGTAGGGACAGTTCTTTGCTAAGACACCGGAGGAGCCGGATGGAATATGGGTATATGTAGAATCTGTAGGCGAATGTGAAGAATGGACCAGGCGGTGCTAACGTTGGCACACACGGACCATGCTTCAACAAATGCAGGCGTCACCTTCCGGTGGCCCTGGTGAGAAACGTGGCTCTGATGTTGGTGGTCCATCATGCACGCCGCAGCAACAGCCTGAAGCAGAAGTAGCGCCCCATAGTGGCACGCATGGGCACCATTGCATGTCACAGTCAAGGCTCCACCAACTCTGCAGAAGGGAGCATGTTTCTACTTTGACATCCATCTCCCGGTCCAGATTCCCTGCTCCTCGGCAAATTCATGGCGCCAGCAGTCGTTCAATGAGGCGATTGCATAAGGAGGCACAACGTATGAGTCCAAAATCCTAAGGTGCTGAAAGCTGACCGTTTACTCTGTCCAAGTTGTTGGTTCCTGCAGTTACCTTCCGTTTCCAAATGGTGGACTCTGGCACCTCATTCAGAAGAAATATGGCTTGTGGCCGAGCACGAGATGGGAGAGTTCCAAGCGTAATTTCTTTTCAAAAAAGGGCGAGTACAATCACGTCATAAATATGTAGAACAGATGGTGGGGACCTCAAGTCCTTGAGCTTATCGGTTGTGTTACAATGTGCACGGCAGATTGCGGAACGTCTGTGAGCTTGTAATACGGTAAAGGGACATACATGTACTTTACGGCCCAACTGGGGATTGTGCTTCCGGGCCCATGGGCACACCAACAACTTTGGACAGGAGACGCGCTTTCTCCTCACTTTGTCAAAACGCGGCTCCTGCGCCAGAGTCATCCTCCTCCTCCTCCACGCCACCACCACCTTCTCAGCCTACAAAAGTACTGCTCCTTCATAACCACCATGTGTAGGGGCACAGCGGTCTATCACGCAGTTCTACACCGGCTTGCCTCGGGCGAACGAAGATCAAACAGGGGAGGAACTGCTCCCGCGTCATGCAGAAGAATTGATGTGTGGCTTTCTCCGCGGCCATCTTGCAAATCGGAACAATGGTGACGGACAATGGGAGGAAACATGGTGCCGCGCTTTGCACCGAGGAGGGATGGTCCATGCGCCACTGCATGGCGCACGTGTTCAATGGTTTTGTGAAAAAGTTCTGAAGTCTTCCACGATCTTCAAGAAGATTCTTGTAAATGGCCAGGGAGAAACTGTGCATCGCATTCATCATTCCTACAAAAGCAGGAACACCTCCTCGTGTTGCAGCGGCCCGATCGGCCTCCCACCAACACACTCTGAATTTGCGATGTTTCACCCGTTGGAATTCCAGGACCTGCACATGTTGGGACAAAAAAACAAAACTCCGGACTGTATGAACAGAGAAAGGCCCTATTATCGATTTTTTGATGATCAGGCGGACTCGAGTACTCCACTGAGTAATTTGATGTCAGCCAGAATGCGGCAGCTATGCGTGACACCTGCAGTTTGTGAGGCCATTTGAGGAGGCACATATTTGTCAGTCGCAGGATAGGGATTGAATAAACGTCATTCCACTGCTCATGTACTGGAAAAACAGATGCTGAATAAATCTGTATGGGCAGAGGCACTGGAGATGTGCGCGACTACCCCCCCCCCCCCCCCCCCCACCCCCGCACATCAATGTGTGAGATCCGGTGGGGATGAAACTAGAGGTGGAGGAGGAAAGTTGGAGCACCAGCATTTGTCTGGTGAAATGGAGTGGATTTTTACCTCAGTTGATCAAGAGGTGGAGAAGCAGGAGCAGCTGGAGGAGGTAGTTGAGAAGAGGAAGAAGACGTGAAAGAAGACCCGCAAGCACAGTAGGCAGTATTCAGTGGATGAGGATGCTGGGAGCCCTCGGAGTCAATTGTGCAGAATGGCCCGCAGCATGTTGATTTGCACGGGCTAGTGACAGACAAATAGTCAGCAATCACGGCAGAGGGATGACTTATGGCTCTTCACCCTATTGGACCTCGCTTACCCGGTCAAATGGGGAGCCTTTTTTTCCCAGCTATTGAGAGAGAGGACAAACTCAAATTACTATAGGGAATCCTCCGTAGCAGTTGGCCGCTGCCTATGTGACACGGCTAAGGCATCGTCCCACTCTCTGACAGGTCTGAACGGGGGGGTTATTCAGCCTCACGTTCTACTGCCGCGGCTGACGGGTAGTAGGTGGGGGGGGGGGGTTGGAGCAAGTACAGCATCCATCAGCAGCAACCTTAAGTCTGGGAGTCACTGATGAGCAGCTTCCTTTGCACCCGCCTAGTGAGGTGTGGCAGTCGCCAGCAGCAGCAGCAGGTCCTGGAAGCAGACTCTGAAACAACAGGTGGTGGCCTCCTACTTGGGGGGAAAGCACTCTCTTGCACAACCCCATGTTTGAAGATCCGCTGGACTACTGGGCAAGCCAAAATGGATGTGTGGCCGCATCTTGCCGAGTTTGCAGTGGGAGAAGCTGTCCTGCCCAGCCTGAAGCTGTGGCTCAGAGCAGGTGTTACTGTGCGCGGCGGGGGGCCATCGTTACCTCATAAGGAGAACCCGATTGTCACGGGAAACTGTGGAAGATGACCTTTGTCAGATGAATTCAGGCGGGATCACGTTTAATTTTAGGCCAGGATTTCCACACACCTAATGCTTAGGCGTCAGACTTCATCAGCCAATGTCGCCTCACCCAAAATGTGAGAAGAAATGAGTCTGGGTTCAAAAATCTACCTGCCTCAGCCACATATTCTGATGCCGCCACCCGCCTGACTGCCTCAAATCTGCTGACAGTTTTATCCATCTGCCACCCAACCATCCTTACAGGGACTTGATATTGCACCCCACCTCCACACTCTTGGTCATTGTGCCACTGTCGGACACTCCATGCTGACTGCTGTGGCTGCTGCCGATGACCTCCACACCTGTGTCATGATGTGCCACTCTCTGACCTCATGCTGTTGCTCCTGCCGCCGTCACCTCCACTCTCTTCGTCTTTGTGCCACTCTGTGGCTCCCTACTCCAGTTTTTGGCACCTCCAGAATGTGATTGTGCCACTTTTCTGACCTTCATGCTGCTGCTGTGGCCTGCTGCTCGTGGACCTGGTACACTATGTCCATTGTGCCACTCTACACGTGGCCTTTTCCTGTTTTTGCCACCTCCAGAAAATGTACATTGTGCCAACTGTTGACCTCATGATGATGTGTGTGATGCCGTGACCTTCACTCTCTGCTCAATTGTTGCCAATGTCTTGCCTCTGGCTGATGCTGTGGCTCTGCAGTGACCTCCACACTGTTGTCATTGTCCCACTCTGTGGACTACTCTGTTTTTGCCACATCAAGAATGTCTTTGTGCACTGTATGACTCATGCTGCTTGCTGTGGCTTCTGCCGTGACCTTCTCACGGTGTCATTGATCCACCACTTATGTGGCATATCCCGTTTTTTGCCACCTCCCAGTTGGTCAAATTGTGAACACTGTCTGGGTAAACTCATGCTGCTGCTGTTGGCTGCTGCCGTGACTAAACCGCTGTCTGTTTAGTTGTCCGTTGTGGATTGTCAGGGTTATTTTGTTTGTCTCTTGGTGGCGGTTGTATTATGTGTCATTTGTCCATCTCTGGCTCCCACTTCCTGTTCTTTGCCACATCCATGAATGTCATTGTGCCATGTCTGACCTCATGCTGCTGCTGTGACTGCTGCCGTAACCTACACACTGTGTTATTGTGCCTCTCTTGGCCTACTCCTGTTTTTGCCACCTCCAGAATATCATTCTGCCACTGTCTGACTTTTTTTTTTTTTCATGCTGCTGTGGCTGCGCCAGGCTCAACTCCCACACTATGGTCACTGATGTTGCCACCTTGAGCCATCAGCTTGTTTTTTTCCAGCTGTCGCTGCCATGACTTTATCCGGCACAGTCACCCTTCAGTTTTTTGGGTTCAGTTTTGCCCTTAAGTGCCCACGGGAATTTCTTTTTGTGAAGCGATTATAAGAGCGGCGGACAGGTCATCGGGTGTCATACTAAAACTACACCATTGTATGAAGACAAACCAAGCTACACTCTGCCATATTTAAGCATGGCACAAACTTCTACTGCACCTGCAGGCTCTGTGTTAGCCTGGTAATAGCTGTTTTTTTTAACGTCTGATCGTCTCGAAGTAATTCGATAACTCGGAAGTTATTTTTTCCGAGAACATTCGGCGAAGTGAACTAAACGAATTTCGGGAAATTCGCCCTTTATCTAATTGTAACCATAACCTTATAAAGGGGTGTTTTACTCATCTACTGTAAAATGGTCTTTCAGGATATAAGGGGAAAGTGAAAACAGGCAACTTTGCATTGGTGTTCATTTGGAAAGCGGTCTTGTTTATCATCTTGTGCCTTTCTTCGTTTTCTGTTGAACACTGTTCCCCAGTGTGGTCGAATTCCACCTCCTTTAATTTCAATTGCTTGACGGCTTCTACTAATTTACATTCTGTCGTATTCACGGGTGGGAGCCGTGCATTCCTGCACTTTCCCACTCAGAATAAGGGTCGCTGAGCTATTTCCTCTTTGACAGCCAGGAGCTCTCACGGAGTAATCAATGCAGCTGCTTCTAAATAGAAAACCAAGCACAGAATTGTCTCGGGTTGCACTAATGCTGCTGCATGTAAACATAGGAAGGAGACAGATCTGTGCTACTCTGGATGGTTCATAGAAGGACTGATTCAACTGTAAACAAAAACTTCCAGCTGTGAGTAGAGGAGGAAGAGATCAATGCTGCAGTTCATTTAAGATGTTATAGGACAAAAATAATGACTGCATAGGGAGAGGGAACACAACAGTTGACATGTGGATACTCAGACAGAGAGGGGGACAAGAGCCGGGAATGTGCCATCCCCTCCCACTGATCTCAAATAAACACACTGACTCAGGAGCGAGCATGAACAGTCAAGGGGGAGGATGATGTCATACCCTTTACTTAAGAAACACCCAGCTCGGAGGGGAATAAACGCCCCTGGATTTGAGGAGCTAAGAAACTGAAAGTACAATGAAACACACGAAGTGATGAAGCGATAAATCCCCTTTAAGTAAGGTTTAGGGTTTTTAGAGTGTTTTAGGGGTTAACTTACCTTTCAACATTGCTCCAGACTTCATGTCACTCCCACTACACTCACTTCCGATGCAACCATCTAACATCATTTCTGGTTTCCATTGTTTACCCCTTTGTCATGGAGAACAAAAGTTTAGTCCGTATTGACATGGTATGTTGTATGTTACGTCCAACATAACTTTTAGTTCCCAAAACATAAGGGTAAGCTATTGAAACCAAAGGTTATGTTGAATGTCGCACCAGAAGTGACACCATACCAAGAGCCACATGAGATCTTTAAACCATTAATAAAACTTTAACCTTAAACCCAATTTAGGATTAGGGTCGTTTTTTTTTTTTAATTTGTTATTTTTGCCAAAATTAGATTTAGACATGCCCAAATCAAATCACTTGGGACCAATCTGACATCAATCCGAATTTGAAGTGGAACACGTTTCAAAAAAGGCCTTACATTTTGTGTCTACAGCTTCAATGCTGGACTACGAGTTTTCATGGTTAGAAACAACAAATCAAATCTATATAGTCTCATCCTGAAGTTTGTTCTCTACTTCTTCCTAACCCAACAAGCAAACAAGCTACTTTGCTCTGACTATGGGATTGGGATACTAGTCTAGAAATGCTCGTCAAATTTAATGACACTGTATGTGCCACCAAATCCCTAATCATCCAAAAAATATACAAAGAAGGAAAATAGATTACTTAAAACATAACCATCACTACGCAATTTTAAACATTTTCCATAAATAATGTATTAGAGGCACAAATATGAAAAAATGATGTAATATAGACATAAAAAAAAAATATATATATAGACAAGTAGACAACAAAGAAGGGGTTCTAACCCTGGTAAACCCTAAGGGGCTAGAATTTTTGCCCTTATCTGTTGTAACAGGATAGTCTCCCCAAAAAAGCATTCCCATCCAGAACCTGGCCCTAAAGTTGCTATAATCACCTTAGATATATGAGTCCTGACATGTTTTGATCCTCTTAAAGGGGTCGTCTCACTACTGGGATTGATTTTTATGTTAAAGATCTTGCAAAAACAAGTCACTTTGCAAGATATGTCCATTAACAGTGTCCTACCTATTCCTTGATATGTCCTCTGTATGGGCTGCTAGCTATAGACCCGTTCGATCTCTCATGATAGTCTGCCAGCACTGGTTGCTATAGCTACAGACCTGTTTGATCTATCCTGATAGGCTGCCAGCACTGGTTGCTATAGCTACAGACCTGCGTTCTACTGCAGCCAAGTGAAGCCAGTAAAACCACGCCCCTGAATTCAAAATCGAAACTAAGAAAACAGGACTGAAGAACGATGAATCAATGTAGTGAGACAACCCCTTTAAACATTTTGTGGATCCCTTCAGGTGACAGGTGAAGAAAAAAGCAGAAGGACCAAAGATGCGAGTTGACCTACATACTAAGATAACAATATAGACCGAAATATAGTATGATACATATATTATTTATATTAATATATAATATATTTTATATATATATATATATATATATATATACTACTCCACCGGCCACTTTATTAGGTACACCATGCTGAGTAAGGGTTGGACCACCTTTGCCATTCAGAACTGCCTCTTTTCTTACGTGGCTGATTTCCACAAGGTGTCTGCAAACGATGCTCAATTGGTATCAAGGGCACCAAAGAAAGTGCCATGAAAATATTCCCCACCCATGACACCTCCCCACCAGCCCTGAACCGTTGTGATACAATGGCAGGTGGATACTGCTTTTCATGTTGTTGACGCCAAAATTCCTGACCCTTACCATCCGAATGTCGCGTGCAGGAAATCGAGACTCATCAGGGACCAGGCCTACGGTTTTTCCAATTCTTCTACTGGTCCTATTTCGATGAGCTTGGGGCAAATTGGGAGCCTCAGTTTCCTGTTCATAGCTGAAAGGTGTGGCACCCCTGGTGTGGTCTTCTGGCTGCTGTAGCCCATCTGCCTCAAAGTTCGCACGTTCTGTGGTTAAGAGATGCTCTTCTGCTTACCTTGTTGCTAACGGGTGGCTTATTTGAGTCACTGTTGCCTTTCTATCAGCTCGAACCGTCTGGCCCATTCTCTTTGACCTCTGGCATTCAAACAAGGGCATTTCCGCCCACAGGACTGACCGCCTCACTGGATGTTTTTGCTATTTTCGGACCATTCTCTGTAAAAACCCTAGAGTGGTTGTGCGTGAAAATCCCAGGAGTCAGCAGTTTCTGTAAGTACTAAGACCAGCCCTTCTGGCACCAACAACCATGCCCACGTTTCAAAGGCACCTCAAATCACGTTTACTTCCCCATATACTGATGCTCGGTTTTGAAAATGCAGGAGATTGTCTTGACCATGTCTACATGCCTAAATGCACTGAGTTGCCGCCTGTACTTGGTGATTAGGAAATTATGTGTTAACGAGCAGTTGGAAAGGTGTAACTAAATAAAAGTGGCCGGTGAGTGTATATATTGTGGCAGAGCAACTACAGGTAGTTGCCTGTTTCTTTTAATATATAGACGCGCCACTGAGTATAAACGTATCCAGTAGGTGGTAGTTATGAGGGGCCTCCAACAACTAAACATAAGTATCCTTTTTTATTCTACATTGTTGTTGGAGAAATTTTAGATTTCGGAAAAAAGCTGTAACATTTAAACTACGTTGTGTAGTAGGTCACAAAGTCTATATGCAAGTTGCCTTTTTCTGCCACTAGGTACAGTCATCCTGGTAGAGATGTGCCACCAAGAGCCTCGCCTTGGTGGGAGGAGCCAAGGGTTAGCTGTCAGCAACACTCGGCTGCTGACAGCTGTATGTAGTCATGGATGATATTCCCAGCCATTATGGATTGGCCTTCCCAGACAGCTGCAATGGGTGGGTGGTTGTTCCCACGTTTTTTCCCCCCCAGGTCCCATGTTCCAGTCTGGTTTTGGGCACAGTCCCTGAGATGGCTATAAAAAGCATGTCTCTCCAGGTGATCGGGGGGGGGTGTGGTCTGCCATCTGAGAGTGGCGAGCAACAGTTGGAGCTGGAGGAGAGCTCTGGACCCCAGAGGCTTGTGAGGGCAGCCAAGGCAGCTGCCTTCAGGAAGCCGAATCCAGCAGAGGCTGGTTAAACGTGCGTGTGGCGCTGGCAGTAGGCCAAGTCAACAGATAGTGAGGGATGTGTTTCACATATAGTTAGTGGCCAGACGGCCAAGGGTTTATTTTTATGAGTTGTGTTTTTTCTGTAACTGTGTGCCTCAATAAAGCTGGCTGAGGCCAGTTTGAAACGTTCCTCCATGTTGGAAGATTTTGTTTCAAGTTCATTCTACCAAGAACGGCGATCCCAAAAGCCAAGCGAGAAACCACTGACCTATGTGCGCATCAGTAGAGGAAAAATGGCAGACATATAATAAATGCAAATGTACTCAAAGTTAAAGCAAGCTTGTACTGATATTGACAAACCTGTAAAACGCCATCTTGTAAGAACATCAGTTGAGAGGTACTATCAGATCTTACCTCAATATAGATGTGTGTATATGTTCAGCTTATCATGGTTATTCAAGGCTTGAATTATGATGCTCCGTCCCTTCATAGGTCTGGACATACTCTAAAAACAGTGTGTGGTGTGCAGACAATGCTGTCACTGCAAGAAACCATATACAAGTCTAGCAGCATTTTCCCCGGGTGAAGGAAAACCTTACAAGTTTGACATTTAGTACCGGTTATCTTTTTAGTGATGGAAAGTCTTATAAAATCTTTCCTTCAGAGATTTAATAAAGTTTCCTCCATCATAAGTGTCTGATTCCTGGAACACTAAAGAAAAGAACCAACCGGATGACACAATTTCACCTTCAGCATTCCCCATGTCAAAGTTAAAGTACTCAATGTAAAGGGGGTAAAGGAATCAAATCAGGAATAAAAAACATTTTATAGTAACAGACAGTTATCATCCATGAATTTACTTTTTTGGGGGGGGTGGGGGGGGGGGGGGGGGGGGGGGGGAAACGGATCAAATCAGGAATAAAAACACATTTGTAGGGTAACAGAAGTCTATCTCCCCATGTATTATACTGTGGCGTTTATGCATACTGTGTAAACATGTAACAATTTAATGTGCAGTCTAATTTTTCCCCTACTGGTGTGGTATGTGAGATACTGCTCAGCAATCAGCTGCACCTGTTTATCTTTCCCAAGTAGCAAAGTGTTGCCTCTTTACTGGGTTCAGTTTCAGTCCAGCCTTTGAGCTGTGAGTATGGCCTTGTTTCTGTGTGTGTTTTTTTAACATAAGTCTAAATAGAGAATTTATATGAAGAACTGGCACTGAGGCTGACATGCTGCCATTTTAAGTCCAGTACTAATGTTGTTCAAACCTATCCCATTGAATTTGACACTTGTTTAACCAAACCTGTGAAAACATGCGGTTTTAGGACATCCCAAACTTGTATTTTTTTACTCTGAACCAAACCCAAGTCTTAATCAAACCATAACCCAAACTGAAAGTTAAGTTAGGGTTATTGACTGGTTTGTAAGAGTTAACTCACCACTTTGCTAATGTGACCTTGGATCAGAAGTAACTGTGGAATGGTATTGACATTGGACCAAGAGCACCACAAGACCTGAAACACCACAGAGTGGCAAGTTAACCCTTAAACTTTACAAAAAAAAATAACTTAACCCAAATTTTGGGTTAGGTTGCAGTTACAGTTGTTCTTTTCGTGATTTATTAAAAAATTGATTCGGATTAAATTACTCAGATTTAGGACGAATTTGAATCTGAATGAAAAGCCCAATACTATCTGGCACCTTTAATTCTGATTGGCCTCATGCATTGTCAGACAGGATAAGAAACTGATGGATTGTGGAAAGTTAAGTATGTCACAGCCATGGGATACTCGTTTCCTGTGTGTCTGACTTTTCAAGGTTCCCAACAATATTGGACACAACATGTGATAGAAGGCTGATCCAATTTATAAAAAGCTGCATACTCTGAACTCTAACATATGTAATCAGAAACCGTGTACCATCTCTAAAAATAACACTGTATGCAGCATATGTGCAAAGCAATTTAAATGACAATGTTATTGCTATATCATTTTCTCTTATTTCAGTTCATGGCACATAGAAGATGATGGATGGCCTTAATTTTTTTACTTTAATTTCTTGCACTTCAGCCCAGTGGTTTTTTCAGTATTAAGGAAAATGATTAAGAATCTGCAGTTGTTCTCAAGTCATGGAGTCGATCAATGCACATTGCATTTTATGGGCGGCATCTAACATGACCAAGATTAAGTAGTGTGAAATAAAAAGTCAACCTCCATTTGAATGTGTTTTAAGGATTGCTGTTAAATTGTTTAATGATAAATTGCTGCAGGTCACCTTTGTGTGATTGCAGGTAGACGGTGTCATTACTGGATTCAATCAGTTCTCTGACCTCCATTTTGCTTTTTTAACCTGTTGTCTCTCTTGACACCTTTATTACATCTAGCTTCCATTCTATTCAGCCTACATTGCTTGCTAAATGTTTAAGTTCAGATACCACAGGTTATTATATTGTATTTTATGAAATGAAGAACTTTTCGGATATAGAAGAATGGATCTACTTTTATTTTTTTCAAAAAACAGCGTCGCACTGTCCTTGTGGGCTTTGTCTGGTATTGCAGCTGAAACTCTTTTGAGGTTGAGTTGGAATTTTCAAGACTACGATAAGTAATTTTAGGGCCGAAACATCTGGGCCCCACACATTACCAGTTCCTATCTTGTACCATATTATTGAGCCCCTTTTTGCTTAAATTTAATAGTGAGTTGTCATGAAGCACGCCATGGTCAACTCTCTGAACCACTGTCGTGCTCATGTCTGCATGCCCCTGGGGTGCCGCTACTTACCTCTCCCTGCTCCTGCTTTGCTCTGTCCTCCGACTGCTGGCTGCCATGCATACCTGCTCCATAGGGCAAGTTGACTCTGAGATTTAAAGAGCTGCCGCACAGCTGATCGGATAATAACCGAGCACTGACCCTTTATTACCTCACTTCCTGCAAGTTTCCCTGCCAGTTGTTGGTGTGTTTAGTGTGACACATGTGAGTTTTGATTTTGTTCTTCATTGTACTGACCCATTGCTTGGATTTTGACCTAGTTTGTCTGCCATCTGTCTTGACTTTATTGCCCGGACTTGACAATGTCTCTGCCTGACCCCTTTGTACTATGCTGCACCTTAGCCGTCATCGCAAGTGGTCATGTCAGAGGTAGTCACCTGGCAATCAAGCCCAATCGGCCTTGATTGTACTTCTGGCAATATCAGATGTCACAACCCAAATTACGTTTATTCACACGGATGTGTCCAACTCCTAAGCCATAGCTCCAATTACATTTTTAGCTCCTACTCACTCTGATGAGCATCCTTTACCAGCCACATGTTCCTCCTGTCCCCTAGGGTAAAGGCTGGTCCTTGCTTATTTAAAGAGCCATTGTATACCACTAATGCCAGCATTCCAGCAGAAAGTTAAAGGGACATTTCTGAAATTCCTGTTGCCTAAGCTTAAGGTTCCTAGTCCCTACTGAAAATCAGCAACATTCCCTGCTGGTTGTCCCCTTGCTTGACCCAGCTATCCACATATTCTGCTTGTCTTCCACCTGCCCTGAATTCTGCCTGCCTTGACCCTCTGTTTGACCAACCATGAGTATTGCCTGTTTTCGTGCACTGTACTTTCGCAAATTAGCTGTTGCTGTGGGGGTAGCAACCTAGAAGTTTCCTGCAGACCAAATCTTTTGCAGAGGTTCAGAGTGAAGAGCAGGTGCTCCTTAGACTCCACATCTCCATGCAGCCAAATGCCAGTTCCACCTGTGATTGAAAGGATTCACCACCACTTGCAGATAGACCTTGTTACACTGGAAAAAAATCTTTGGAAAAGTATATGGCTTTTTCTAGGACAAAAATACAACCTTTCTTTAAGTCCTCGAAATAGCCAGAATATTTTTAAATTTTTTTGCCATGTCTTAGTAAAACATTTTTTCCCATCTTTTAGATGCTTTTTGTGCCTTTTAACTCAACAAGGATAGCTTAGCTTTATTTTACAAGTTATTACCAAATTTCTTACTTTTTTTTTTTACTAATATTGGGCTTAGTATTATATGAAAAAGGTTTTAGAATAATTTTATAGAAAACCCTTTAAGAAAAAAATGATGCGTATTCTTTTCTTCCATTGTTTGATGGTGAATGTGATAGGTAACATATGTTTGGTAACATTTCTGAATTAGAGGCAAGGGATATGATTGGGGGATATTTATTTACTCTATTTTTAATGTACAGTACATAGGTTGGTTGGTTTCTTTATTGAATTTTTTTCTTTATACTTCCCTTATAACTGGAGATGCCATACCAGCCCTAGTTACAAAGGGGAGCAGCAGTAACAAGTGACAAGTGTCACTGGGTCTAATTAGACCTGGAAGCAGAATGACATCTTTGATGGACCACTGTATTGAAAAAAATATTTTACCTTTCTTGGTCCCCTTGGGGGTGTCTTTTGATTTTCTCTGGAGTCCCCTAAATGAATGCCTCAAAAAGGCATATTGATGGTCATTAAGGGGTCGAGAGTCTTTCTGTTTTACTTCTATTGATGTAGATTATTTTAATACATTCGAGCACAACCTCTAAATGTTCCTCCAACAAAAAAGAATTGGGCACATTGAGTTTCAATGCCCAATCCTTTTGTTCTCAATGAAAATAGGGCACCGCTAAAGGTGCCTGGCATTGGCTTATTCTCCTTTTTCCATCGAGAACGCTGCTTACTAAACAAGCAGAACGTGTGAGGTATAGTTGTTGGCCAAATGAGCTATAGAAGGTGTATACCAATATTATCAAACTGGATGAATCACAAGAGCTGGAGCTCTAGTATGCACATTTATACAGTTAGTCACATTTCAAATTTAGATATAGAAATAAAATATTTTATCCATTTCTTTCCAGTCATGTCAGCATTGTGTGAATTACCCCATAATATTTTGTACACAAGATGTCTTCAAGAGAAGCAACCAGTTAGACTTACTTAACACCATGTCCTTTTTATGTCCAGCATTCTTAGATGATTAATTTCTTAATATATTTTTATAGCTCAGTCTTTCTAATACAGATCTCCAAATCCCAAGCATAAACATAAACTTAAATGATAAAATTCTGGTTGTCTGCAGACACCACTAGGGAAAAGTCAGGAGTTTATTGCATACTATTTTATTCCAGAGTACAAATAATATATATAAATAATATTTGGTAAGCTCCAAAGGTCTTCATAGTCATGTATGTAGTCTGCCAAATTAAAAGATATATACACTTTGCCCCACCAATGACATTTATCACTGACCGGTAGGGGTCAGTCAATAATAATGGGTCATGAAATGCCCATCTGAATGGAGCATTGTTGCCATTACACTCACTGTCTTTCTCCATCTGACAGTGAATAAAGTGACACCACCACTACATTCAGATGGAAGATTTAGGAGCCTCTGTCTTGTGATCAGTGGTGATCTTAGCAGTCAAACTCCCACCGATCTTATATTTATCATGGAACCCATGGCTATCAATTATTTGCCCATGTTTTTGGTGAGACAACCTCTTTAACTCTCTGAAATCTATGACTATCAATCATGGGTCAATGTTAATGGTTGGACAACCTTTTAACTCTTTAAAACCCATGGCTACAGGTAATGGGTCAATGTTATTGATGGGATATGTTTTTAACTTTTGGAACCTATAGCTATTGATCATGAATCGATGTTATTAGGGGGGTTGCCCCTTTTTAAACCCTTTTTGGGGAAAACCCCTTTTTTATTGATAAGGGGTTCAATGTTATTGATGGGAAAATCTTTTTAATTCTTTGGAAACAATGGTTTATCCACTTTTGGTTTTAAGCGGTGATATGATTGGGTTTCCCTCAAGTTTAGGGAGGGGTAAAGATGGCCCTTTAGAGGGCTCGTCAGCCCGGGAAGGCCCTAGTGTCGAGAAGAAAAGGAAAAAAGCATGAAGAAAAGGGTTTAAAAAAATTTTAATAAATTTGCGGGGTTTTTTCACCAAAAGGGTAGATTTTTCAACCTAAATTTTGTGGGCTTTTAGCGTAAAAAAAACAAAAAGGGGGAGGGTTCCGATAGCAAGCTTTTAGATGCGGGATTAGCTTGGAAAAGAAAGCTGAAGAGAAAATAAAAAAGAAGGGTGGGGGCTGGGGACGAATGTGGGGATAAAAAAGGAAATGTTTTTGTTATAAGTATTTTTCAGGGGGACAAAAGGGTTCACCACCTTAAAAATGGAGCTGTTTCAAAGGGTGCGGGGAAAGTGTCCAGTTGTGGCCACCCAAAATTTCCGCCCCCTCCCTTGAGTATTGTGTTGAAAGGGCAGGGGGGACGTCCAAATCCTGCCCCTTCCTGTACACCCAATTTTTCCCAGTCCCAAATGTCCCTCCCCACTAACTCTCTCACTCCCAAAAACCCCCTTTCCTTCCTCATCCCCCTGATGAGTCATTGACCCTGCCCCTTCCACCCCCAAGGCCACGCCCCCAAACACCCTCAATGCCGGGTTTTGTTTACTATTTCCCGCTCCTGCCCCCGGGAATTTGAGTCACCTAGTACGGGCCCTTTCTTTCTCCCGGGGCCATCTTGTTTACACCTCAAATACCCTGTACAAAATGCGGAAGGTACTTTACTATGTCCCAAAGGTTTTGGGGACTCCCTTGTTTCCATTCACTTTAATGGATAGTCTCTTTTAATATTCCTGTCTTCCGTGATCGGATGGGGAAAATTTAAAGGGAAAAACCCGTTGAATCAGATGAACCTCATTTTGGGTTTCCACCTTCGGGTTGGGGTCAGAGGAATACCCTCCCCACAGCCAGAGTCCGTTTCCCAACAAAACCTGGGACCCCAGGATCCTTTAGAAAACACATTTTTCAATAAAAAGATACCCCCCGACCGGGGGACCCCACAGGTTAAAACCCCTCATCGGGTCCAACGACGGTACTGTCACCCGGCCCCGGTAAAATAAAAAAACCCTCCGTTTTGAGGGCCCATAGTGAATGCAGCCAAAAAACCAAAACTAGGGACATGGGGGGGGCCCTCCCCAGAGAATAGTCCTAGCTGGGGGGAATCCCATTCAGAATGACAGTGACCGCTTTAATAAAAGGACCCCTTGGCCCCTTTTACTACCCCCCGAATTGCCACCACCGGACAGGAAATCCCCCTTGAAATCTTTTATTCACGATTTTGGTCCGTTTATGGTTGCAACGGCATAATAAAATTTTTTTTTCCCAAACCCTGGCTTTTACGTTTGTAAAAATCCTTGTCTGGCACAACAAAAAAAACATTAAAGTCGGGCCCTTTTAACCAGCCCTTAAGTGCTGGCCTCTAGGGTTTTTCCCAATCACGGGTCCTGTGCCCAAATTTATGGTTTAGGCCATTTTTAGAACTTTCCACCAATATCATCATTGAGGAAAATCCTTTCTTGTAAAGCGGGGCCCCCACCCCCGGGGGCCGGGCCCAGAAGCCTTTTCAAAACCCCCCCCTTCAGGCCCCAAGTTTCCCCTCCAAATTTAAAACCCAACCTTTACCCAGTTTTTCCCGAAAAAAGGTTGTTACCAGGCATCCCAGGTTCCCGCCCAAGCCTACCCCGCTAAAAAAGTTTCAAATAGCTCCTTTCTCCAAAAAAGAAATGCCTTGCAGGGCATGCTTTGGGGGGAAATTTGATAAAAAAGACCCCCATTTGCTGCGGGCAAGGGTTTTAAAACCAAGACCCAACACAAAAAATTTAATCCCAGGGAGGCAAAAGGGGCCACCCCTTTCCCCTTTTCCCCAAACCCCTTTCCAGTTCGGGGTCAGAAAAAATTTATGAAGTAAAACCCAAAAAAGGGAAACCCAAGAAATGTATCCTTTATTCCATCCCAAGTGAACCAAAATTGTCACCCAAACTTCCAAAGACCCGGTTTAAACAAAAAAATGCCATTTTACAGGAGGCTCGACAAGAAACAAAAAAAACAAAAATTTTTTTTCCGCTACTTTAAAAAGACTTGAGTCTCATTCCCCAACCCATAACCCCGGGGATGGTTTCGGGGCCGTTAAAAACAAGTTTATCGGGAAGGGACTCAAAGAAAAAGGGGCCCCTTTTAGGACTCCCATCGGGTGATAAATTCTGTTCGAAAATTGAGAATGGGGCCCCGTGACCGCCTGTCGGGAAAGTTAAACAAGTATCTCTGTTTTCCCACACGGATGGGGGGGGGAATCTTTTGAGAAGTTTTTTACAAGGTTTCTTTCCCCTGTTTTGCGTCAAGGTTTTGTTTACCAGAGTTAAGATTCAACAGCCCTATAGTCACATCTTTTGTTAAGGGCCCTTTTAAAGGGAAAAGTTTTAAAGGAAATGGTGGAAGGACACCCGAGTATTTGGTTTATGGATTTTTGGAAAGTTCTGCTTATTGCCAAAGCCCCGGGAAAAAGAAAAAACCGCCAAGCGGCCCCCCCCCCCAAGGGTTCAAAAAAAATCCCCCAAAAAATCAACGTCCCCCCAAAGGGTGAAGATGATGTTAGCCCTATCAGGGTTTTTCAACACCCCCCTCACCGGGTGTCCCTGTGCCCTCCCCCCCAAAAATTTATATGCTCCCCCGTCTTCTGGAGGCCCATGTTTCCCCCCTTTCCCCTGAATCTTTCCCTTCTGCATTTTTCCCTTTTTCCCGCTGGGACAAGGGCAATAAAACCAAAGGCACCAGGAATTTGGGCCAGGGTCCCCCATTTTTAGAAAAAAAAACCAAACATCGTGGATACCCCCCGCGGGGCCGCTCCACGTGTTTCAATGGGGGAAAGGGGGGAAATTATAAAGAGAAACTGCAAAAATCCGGGAATTTTCCCCGGAACCAAGGCCCGTAAAAACCCCCTGGGGGTGGCCTCACCAGAATTGCCACAAAAGAAATTTACCAGTCTCCACCCCCAATGAAATTCAAATATGCCATAGGATAATGGCAACCCCGGTCCCACCCCCCATTTCAAATTCTCCCTTTTCATAACAAAAATGGACATGTCTTTTAATGTTAAAGGGGGGGTTGCGGGGAGAAAAGGGCCCTTACCTTTTCAAAGGTTGACACGGGTGCAGCCGGGTTTCAGTTATGGGGAAAAAGACCTTCCTTCAAAAATCTTAAATTCTTTGTGATTCAGTCTCGTGTTGGGTTTATGGGAAGCCTACATCATCCCAAAAATTTTCCATTCCAATCCCTCTAGGCCCCCACCCGGATGTTGTTTGTAGACTCATAGTCCCCACCAAAAATGTTTCCCCTTTAAATTTTCTCGGAGGGGCCTTTTTACGAAACTCAAAACTACTATTTGTTATGATGAAGATTTGGGTGGGATCCCGGACCTACCTTCCCCCTTTCAAATGAAGAAAACCTGTTTACTTACATATCTTCCCCCCAATTTATTTATATTTCTCCATTGGGAAATTTCTGCGTTTTCCCCGGTTTTTATCTAACCCGTACCAGACACTGTTTGGTCCAAAAAAGGGCCCCATGATATTGGTCACATCCCCGTACCTCCCCGTGAAGGTTTTTCTAAAAAAAGGGTACCATCCCCCGGGGTACCACAGTTTCCCCCTCCCGGGGGTGGGGGCCCCAAGGGCCCCCCTACAAGACCAGATCTCTACACTTCCCCCAAACAAAAGGGGGGCTTATACCTTGTTCTCGCTTTTCAAAAAACACCATGTTTCCTGTGAGGGGAAGGGAAAACCCCCCCCCAGGTGAACCCGAGAATTCGAATGGTTTAGGACTTTGAGCTGTCAATTAAAACCCCCCATTTGGAGACCCCCATTGTCCCAAAACCCCCCACTTACTCAGCCTATACCCCCTTCTGCTTCCATTTTACGTGGTGGGCCTCGCAAAAGCCCTTTTCAGCGTTCCTCTCCATCGGGACTGTTTAATACTTTTTGTTTCACATCAAAAGGCCAACCCAAAAACACCGGGTGTGATGCCTCAGGGGGGGTCAAAACTCTCCCAACCCCTTTTCTCAAGCCCTTTCAAGCCGGGTTTATTTCCATGGGGGCCCGACCCTCCAGATGGTTTTCCCTCCTCCAATATGTGGAAAGACCTTTTACTGTGCGGGGGGCCGTCAAGCTTGGGAAAACTTCAGTCATGGCCAAAAAGTTTTGAGGAAAAGACACAAAAATTATATTTTACAAGATCTGTTTCCTTTTTGGTTTTTTTGTGTGTTTTTAGATGGTTTTTTTCACATACAGAAAAAACAAGTGCAATCTTTTTTGATTAACAAAAAATTTATTGACAGTTTTGGGAAAGAGTTAATTTCAGCAAGTCAATTTTTTGCAGTGTTGAAAATTTTTTCTTCGGACCTCTGCAAAATTTTCCCTGGCATGCTCTCAATCAACTTCTTGGGCCAAAATTTACTGATTGCAGTCCCTTCTTGCACAATCAATGTTTGTTTTGTAAAAATTTGTTGGTTTTTTTTTGCCCACCTTCTTGATGTTGATAAAATTTTCTAAAGGGGGGTTAGTTTGGGGCATTTTTCCGGCCCCATGGACCAAAATTCTATGTTTTTTTTTCCCTGACCCATTTGTTATCCCCTTTTGTTTTATGGCAAAGTGTCCATATGTGGAAAAGGCATTGTTGATCCCCAAAAAATGTTTGGAGGTTTGGGGGAATTGCTTTGGGGGAAAATTTTGGTACCATTTTTATTCAGGTTTGTGTTTTTGGGAAGATGTTGGAGCCGTTCCTTGGTGGGAAAAACCCCCCTAGTGGTTTCGGGTGCTTTATATTGGCATGAGACGCTGGTGGTATCGCTACTTGTTTCCCCCGAACAAGCTTTTTTCAGGTTTAAAAACTTCGGAAAGGGGATTATCAGAGAAAATGACTTTACCAGTCTCGGGACACCCCTGTATTTGGCGAATATCAGCTGCCCCCAAGTTTTTTCTGGAGGAAGGGGCTTCTTTGTCCCTTTTTGGGCCCCGGCTTGCTCCTGAGTCTCCCCCTAAGTGGTGCAGAGCACTCGCATGTGCTGCCTTCCTGAGAAAGTCGCATGCTGGTCCCCGATTCCGAAGCTGAAACACTTTTAAGGCGGTCCTGGGCTTGGGGTCTTTTTTGGGGCGCCGGGAGTTTTTTTGGCAAAAGGAACCTTTCTCCTGAATTCCTTGTGTGCGATGATTGTTTGTGTGGTGCAAATTTCTAGCTGGATCTTTCCCCTGTTGGCAGTTTTGTGCAGTGAATGATGACTGCGTGTTTCTTTAGGAAAAACCAGGGTTTAAAAGAAGAGAACATGTGCCAAGCACCAGCCTCCTTTTAAAAAGTGTAGTGGTGTGATTTCTTACTTAATCATGACGTTTTTTGATCTCCGCCCTGCCCCTCATCAACACCAACTGTGTTAAGGGGAAAAATCCTGAAAGAGTTTGCTGGCCCTTTTTAAAGGCAGGCTGAAAATAAAGTTAAAATGTTTTTGGGGGAAAAAAAGTTCTTTTAGGAACTATTGATTTGAAATTTAAATTGCTGTTAAGCTGATCATTTTATAACTTTTGGGGAGTATATGCTTCCCTTTAAAACCTGATGCAAAAAGACTTGTAAAAATTAACATTTGTTCATTTAAAAATTTTTTGGCCTGCTTACTATTCTTTGTTTTTTACTCCATTTGGCCTCAATCAACTCAAATTTTCTAAGAAAAAAACCCCAAAGGGTGGCTACTCAAGTCATTTTTTGGGCCCCATGATTTTAAAGGGTTGCAAGCCCCTACAGAGCCGCAAATTTGTATGAGACATAAACCCCTGTGGAACAAAACAGTTACAAGTTTTCCCTTGGATGGTGATTACTGGAAAATGGCCCCTAAGCTTCGCCCACAGGAACCTTTGTATGAAGTCCTAAAAGAACCCATTCTGGTATAAGCCCCAATCTTTTCTTGGGTGGATGATGGAGTTGACCGTTAAAAAAAAAAATGTTGTCAGTCCCAGCGTCGGTTCCAACTATACCAACCTTTCACTTTATTTGCTCTAAATTTGTGGGGGCACGCTTCAGGAGCCCGGGCCCCAACCCCAGGAGGACAGATGAGGCCTTTTGGTATACTATCGCCAGCCCCAGTGGACGACGGCACCATATTTCTGGGGCCCTTTTTGCAGCTAAACCCCTTTTGGTAAATTTGATATTTTTTTGGGCCCCCCATCCACCCAGGCCCTCATGATTTGAAAGCCATTTGACCTAGTCAGCAAAAACATTTTAACACAACCCCAAAGGGTTTCCCCAATGCCCCCTTTTTCCTTCAGGGTGCTTTAAAAATGGCGTTTCCCCCTGCAACCCTTTCCTTCTCAAGGGGGGGAATATAAGGACCCGGAGGGCATGACTTCCCAATCTCCTACCACGTTGTGAGGGCCCCAGATGCTTCTTTCTGATTCCCTTGAAGTCATGCGGGAAGAGGTGTCACTCTCCCCAAAAGTTTGGAAACACCAATTGAAAATGCAGTATGTGCTATTCATGATGGATTAGTTTTGTGTGAACGGGGAAGTTTCTTGGTATCTGTGAATCCCCACAACTGTTGTTTTGCGGGGCACCCCCACCATCGTTCAGACAAGAAGCTGAGTCGAAGCCGAGGGTGGTGCAGAATGTAAAGGAGAAAAACACCAAATTTATATGACTCAAGTATGATTTGCATTGCAATGTTTTTGGGCCAATTGGGCAGCCAGAGGGTATAGAACGGCCAGTGGGTTCCCAATCAAAAGAAAAGGGTAGTACAAAAGCTCCTGGGGCACTAACCCCTTCCCCCAAAAAGTAGAATCATTAAAGTGAAAGAATGGAAGCTGGATCAGGGGAGGGAAAGGTAACCATCTGGCGACCAAAAGTAGTGGGCTGATACAACCGTAGGGGGGAAGAGGTGTGTTTGTAATGAAAAGAGTCAATCCAGATGCAAGGCCTTGAAGTCCGGAAAATGCATTTGGGAAACAGGCAGGGAAAAAAACCCTTTCAACTTTTTAGGGTGCCCCCGGGGAAGAAAAAAAGGATGGGAGAAAAGAAGGAGCTCAAGAATGATAGCCCCCCGGTGGATTGGGTTTGGGGTAGGGTGTGTCTCCCGCCTGTTCTACCCACCCTTGGCCCCAAGGGGCGCATGGGATTACTATGGGGAAAGAAAAAAATGACAGGTGTGTGAAAAAACTTATGTGGCCCGGGGTTTTCCCCCTATGGAGAAAATAACAAGAGCTGCGAGATTTGAAAAAACCCCTGAAACCCCCAGGCCGGACTGAGTCAGTCCCAAAATAAGATTTACCAAACCCCCCCACTAACTTTCCAAGGTTTAAAAATTGCCCAAATCCAATTACCCAAAAAGCGGAGTATCAGTATGCATTGGTAGTGGTGGATTTTTTCCCCGGGGGCCGAAGATACCGATTCTAAATGACAGCAAGAATACATCAAGAAACTTCTAACAGAGGTGGGGGTGGTTTTGGGTCCCCGAAGTGGTGGGGAGTGACCCGGGGCAGCATTCACAGAGAAATAACCAAATTTTTTTGGAAGATGGTGGGGGGGATGGTCTGAACTCCCTTATCCCAGAGAGTGGAAAGGTTAGGAACTGAAATTCACCTTGAAAAATTTAAAAATTTAAAAAATGAGGAGGTTTCCTTGCCCCGGGCCCGAGATTTTTCCAAAAGCGTGTATCGTAAGAAACCCCCAGACAACCCCCTGGTTTTCCCCTATGAAATATTTTGGGGGACCGAGGGTGGGCGGGTCCCCTCCCAACGTTAAATTTGGGAAATGATTGTCTTGTGATTTTGTATCTCTCTGTTAAGAATTGGAAGTAAAAAACGCTTTAGTCTTTTTCCCTTCCAGATCCAACCTGATCTCGGGTTTTCACCTTTTTCAACCCCCGGGGTCGTACTGGTGAAGAAAACACGTGAGAGAACTTGGAGCCCAGATTTGGGGGCCCATTCCAAGTCCCTTTTTACCCTCCCTTTAAACGGGAAGTTGAAGGGGAAGGTAATGGGTCCTGCCCTCGCTTGCAAAAAAGGGCTCCTCCCATTGGTGAATATTTTTGTGTGTTACCTACCAAATTACAGAATCCCCAAAAAGGATACCCGGATAAAGGGGTAACCCCCTTTTGGTTAATTCTTCAAGTGCCCAAGTGCACATATCATTTTTACTGTAGATTGTCAGTTGTTTCATAGTTGGGCTTCAAGTGGGTAGGGGCCCCCCAGTTGAAGGGAGGGCAAAAATATTCTGTGTGATGGTGAAGGGGGGGATGAAAATTGAGTCTTGGCAGCGCGGATGGACCAAGGGGTTTACTGGGGGGAGACCTCAACCCGGGACTGAAAAAGAAAAGATTCCAAACAAGATCCCTTCCATAGAAGACTTTATAGGGAAAAAAATGGAAAAAATTGTGGTTATATAGGAGCTTTGCATCCTTTGGGTTTTCAAAATCGGTCACCCCAACCCGTAGATGCAGGAACCCAGTGATGGGTACTATACCTTGGGGGAAAGTTATGATTGTTCCCTTTGGTAAATTAAAACTAGAAGAATGGTGGGTTTTCCCAAATGGGTACGGTCCCAGAATAAGTCAAAACCCCGGAGCCCCAACCCCTTGGTCCCAAAATCCAAAAAATTAAAACGTGGTGGCCCTGGCAAATCCCCCTTTTTTAAGGACCCCCCCTGGAATGGAAACGGGTATAAAGAAATGAATGCCCGGGTGGAATGGTTAAATTATGCCCAAAAAAATAAAAATAATTGTTTGTTGTGTAGTGCCCAAACCCCCCCCTTGTGTACTACCCTAATATCCCTGTCAGTGCAGAAGAGTGTTTTTGGTTTTTTTTTATAACCCCCTCTACAAACCACAGTCCCGTGAAAATTGGGAAAAGTTAAGTTATAGTTACCAAGACCCAAAAAAAAGGGGAAGGCACCAAATTTCCGGGAAATTAACCCCTTTTTTACGGTCCCCCCCAGGTAATAGATTTATTGGCAACTTTAGTGAAGGTTTTTGTGCAATTTCGTTCAGGGGTGGCCCAAAATTTTGAATCAGGGCCAGTCCTTGCAGAATCTTTTGGTTTGTGGTGATGGTCAGCTGAGGAGCGGTTAGGGGTAATGGCGGGCTGTAGCTCACCAAATAATTGCCCCTTTTCCCCTACTGTCCAAACCCGAGGCCCTTTGGGTTTTTTAAAGTAACTACATGCGATCAAGAGGGAGGCCCCCGTGCAGTTTTGACCCAACATATCAGTAAAGATGCCCAAGGTGGGCCCAAGGGGGGGCCCCCAATGAATTTAAAAGGGGGGGTGACCAGTGAAGCGGGGGTTTCCAATTTTTTATGCCCCATGGGTTTTAAAGAAATGTTGATGGATTTTTTACCGTTTTTCAAACCCAAAGGGTTTTTAATTATCTAGGGCGTCCCGGGTTGCCCAAAAACTTTGGGCCCCCCTTACCTGACGTTCCCGAATTTTAATGGTTTGGCTGTTTTGCAGAAAAAGGAGGTGTTTGCAATGATTGGGAAATTTTTTGCCATATATTCCAGACAATATGGTACTGGAAGGGAAGATGGCTTGAAAAATTTGGGGGATCGTTAAAGAGTGGAAAGGGAACTTGGAGTGAAGGACCCCTGGGGCAGTTATTTTGGGTGGATGTCAGGATGCAGAAGTGGTTGATCAAATAGGATTGCCATAGTTATAGTTCTGATATGTGGGAGGATTTCCTGTGTATTTTCCCTTTATAAAAAGATTTAAAAAAAGAGTTTGATAATGTAAATCCAACTTTTTTTTGGTTAACAGTGAGCAAAATGATTAAAGCGAGACCCTATAGCCCCCCGAGAACCAAATTCTTTACCCAATTTTGGATCCCGAGTTAAAAGGAAAAAATAGGGGCCCGTAGGGTGGGAAAGCCCAACTTCAAAAGGGGGGTCATCGCATGGGTGGCTGTCCAAACCTTGGGGGAAGATCCAATCCCTTTTCACCCCGTTTTGGAGGCACAGGTGATTTTTAGATAGGGGGAAAAAACAAAGTGAAAAAAAATCAGGGGCAGAGTGTAATAAAGTTTTAGGGGGTTTGGAGGAGAAACTATTTTTTAGTGCTTTTGTAATGAAGTTTGTGGTGAAAAAAATTATTACACAAAAGCTTGTGAAAGCAAGATACTCCCAAAATGGCGCTGCTTCCTGGACATCCCCCTGTGACAGCATGGACCCGGGTGGAAAACCTTGACCTTTGGAGAACCCTCAATAGTGCCAATTCCTGAAACTGCAAGAAACAAAGGAACTTAGCCCTGTGAAACCGTTTGTAAAAAAACCCTTGTATTGAATAAAGGCCCCTTTTCTGGGTCTGCTTCCATGAGGGGGAACATATCGCTCTGTGTCTGGTGTATTTTTTTTATGCCGGCAATCAGTGTTCAAAATTTTGGGAAACGTGTCACGGGTGTACCCTGATCCCCAAAACTTTTCAACAAAAGTAAGTCTTCAGGCTCTGGAAAATTGTTTTTGCTGAAGGGAAGTTCAATATAGATGGGAAAAAAAATTTTCGAACTTAGCAAAGTTTCTACACACCTCATTTACCCCAGTGTTTGGGGAAATAACGGTGCAGATAATAATGCCCAAAAAAAAAACTCCCCCCCCCTAGGGGAAGCAATTGAATAAAAAAAATCCCATTGGGGGAGGTGTGTGGCTTTTGTTTATAGTTACTGGATGTTTTTTTCTCCCAGGTGCATGGTCTTTATTTCTCATACTGGGTTTTTGTTAATATCCCGCCATTACTTTTTGTAGGCTTTGTTTGGGTTTTTGGGTAAATAATGTCCCATTTTTCTGTGATTTGTTTGTAACTTGTTAGAGTATAGGCTTCATGTAAACTGGGAAACCCTTGACGTGGTTTGCAAATTGTGATTAGTGGCCACTGTATCAACTAATACCTCATATTTGATATTTTTTACAGTGTGAAATTTTTGCCCTAAATACTGGGGAGCGAGGATGTTAGTATTTTGTTTTTTGACACCTGAAATGTGCTGGGAAGTCTGCCAATCGATTAGTAGAGGCGTCATGGGCTGTCAGCCAGCATGGTGCACCACACATAACTATATAAGGGGTTTACCCTTTGTATCCCCTTATCTATATGCAATTGAAATGCCATTAACCACTCCCTTATGCACAGTAGGGTGTTAGTGGTTGTCTGATCAGTATTTTTGCATTTGAGCACCCGCCCTTGTATAATATTGTGGCTTTTCTGCATAGTGGTGTGAACTGGTATTATTCAATATGCAGTTTTTTTTATTATTTTTTATTGTTTTGGGGCTAAGTGAGTCCTACTGGATGTAATCTACTACCCAACATGTATGAAACCTAATGCTGACACACTAGTTTTAAACCACCCTTTTGAGGAGTGTAGAAGGCACCATATATAGAAAGTATTTCACAGGGAATATGATATTGTTTATGTGATGCAGGACAGGACAGTTCCTCCAGAGCAAGAGAACTTTTATGTGACCTCTCTCCTTTTAAGTGAGGATCCCCAACAGGGAATGACTCCATTAGCTCAGATTCTAAAATTGGGGGAACATAAAAATATGTATTTAGCCCCCCTTTACACTGATACCCCTAAATAGTGTGACCAATTGGCTCTATAAGTCACCTAATTAGTATAATAAAGTGCATTGTTTGTTAGAGAACATTAGTGAACAAACAGCATCATGAAAACCAAGGATACACCAGATAATTCAGGTATAAAGTTGTGGCACAGTGTATTGCAGGGTTAAGTTTAAAAAAAAAATGTCCAAGTCCTGAAATCTTTCGAAACCCCTGTTCAATCCATCAACTGTAAATGGAGGGTATGGCACAACTGCTAACCTACAGATACAGGCTGTCCACCCCAATTCCAGCCAGACAAGGGAGCACTAATTAGATAAGCAGTCAAGAGGCCATGGTCACTTGTTTATTATCCTGTACATCACTGTGTGTATTATCTTGTACTGTAACATCACTGTGTTTATTACCTCTCTACTGACACATCACAGTGTTTATTATCCCTGTACTGTGACATCATGTGTGTATTTTCCCTGTACTTGGACTACTTTTGTAATTACCCCGTACTGTGACATCACTGTGTGTGTTATCTCTGTATCATGACATCACTGTGTACACTATCCCTATACTGTGACATCACTGTTTATTATCTCTGTACTGTGACATCACTGTGTACACTATCCCTATACTGTGACATCACTGTGTTTATTATCTCTGTACTGTGACATAACTGTGTATTATCCCTGTACTGTGATATCACTGTGTGTATTATCCCTGTACTGTGACATCACTGTGTGTATTATCTCTGTACTGTGACATAACTATGTTTACTGTATTATCCCTGTACTGTGACATCATTGTGTATATTATCTCTGTTCTGTGACATCACTGTGTATTATCCCTGTACTATGACATCACTGTGTTTATTATCTCTGTACTGTGACATCACTGTGTTTATTATCCCTGAACTGTGACATCACTGTGATTATTATCCTGTACTGTGGGCATCACTGTGTGTATTATCTCTGGGACTGTGAAATCACTATGTTTATTACCCTGTACGTTTACT
>JAODAL010026735.1:0-56200 GCA_025379985.1 Phyllomedusa bahiana | reverse complement strand
TTTTTTCAGGTGGAGGCGGGGCAGAGGTGAGGGTTTGGATTGCTTTTTTAAAAGAAGAGCGATCGAGGTTTTCCCCCAAGACAGCGGACTTTGGGCCCGGGGTTGAAATGTAGACCTTGACGTAATAGAGAGACGGGGGCAGGGAAGTTGGATGGGGGAAAGATGAAGTTCTTTTTTTTCCAAATTTTTAGTTTAGGAGACGGAGGAGAAAAGGGGAAAGGGAGGCAGACAGCAGGGACCCGGGGAGAGTAGAGAATGACATCTGGCCAAGATTAGATTGGGTATCGTCGCATACAGGTGGAATGAAAGCCATGTGAGGCTAGAGCTGACCGAGGCCAAGGGTGCCCCACTTGGATGTCACGCACCTCGCAAACCCACTTTTTAAAGGGGGCCTCAAGTAGATGGATGTCACTACCAACTATACCACCTCTCTACGTACAGTGCGTACACAGCCTTACTGCTCTTACAGTATTATAAGGGGCATCAGTGATTGCATCAAAAACGCCCTCTACAGTACAGTGGGGCACATGTCCTTACTGCTCTCAGTATTAGTGAGTGCATGCGGGTTTTGGGCGGTCATTTGCCCCCTCCTACTTACGTGGGGTACTACTTCCTGTACTGCTCTACATGTATTTGAGGTGCAGCGTTTTGGGGGGCCTATAGCACCTCTCTAAGACAGTGCTGTACACATGCCCCTGACTCTCTTACATGTATTAGTGAGGTGCATGCAGGTTTGGAGGCATAAGCACCTCTCTACATAAGTGTTGTACTACATGTCCTGTACTGCTTTTACATTTTTACTGGGGTGCTGCATCAGAGGCGGACGAGGGGTAGGAAAGGGAGGGAGGAAAGGCGATCGCCACCTCGCCTACCCAAAAGGGCGCAGGCAGGCCCCGAACCCGCCGGGCCCGGGACGCTGCCGGGGGCCTAACGCCGGCGGCCCTCTTTACCGTTTTCTGCGGAGCAAGACAAGCGCCCCCCGCTCTGCAACTTGGGACCCACTCACCAGGTCGCTGGTCCTCCATAACAGCAGGGCGACACAGGGGGGCCCCCGGGGTCCTCAAGCGCTGGGGAAACCGCGGCCCCCCGGCGGCCGCTTTCAGCGTCGCGATGAAGTAATGTCATTGCGACGCCCCCTCTCCTCGGTGCACAGCGCTCTTTGGCTGTGCCCGAGGAGCGCCGAGGAGCAGCGGCCCGAAAAAAGAGGACGCGCGCCTGGAACCGGTAAGTATTAAATGTTTTTTTTTTTAATTGCCGTCTGTGGCCCCCTATTACTGCCTTGGCCCCTTTAAATGCCTCCCAAAGGCCCCTATAAACTGCCTGGGGCCCCAAATGCCTGCCTAGGGCCCCCTTTAACTCCTGGGGCCCCTAAATCCCTCCTGGGCCCCTATATACCCTGTGGCCCCTAAACCTGCCTGTGCCCCTATATACTGCCTTTGCCCCTAAATGCCTCCGGGGCCCCATAACGCCTGTGGCCCCTAAAATGTGCCTGGTGACCCTATATACTGCCTGGGGCCCCTATAATCCCTGTTTGGGGCCCCAATATACTGCCTATGGCCCCTAAAATGCCTCCGGGCCCCCAAAATTCCGACGGGCCCCTAAAATGCTGGCTTTGGCCCCATATACTGCCGGGGCCCCAATAATGCCTGCCTGTGGCCCCCTATATACTCCTGCCTGGTGCCCCTAATCTGCCTGGGCCCCAAAAATCCCCGCCTGGGGCCCTATAACCCCCTTTGGCCCCTAAAAACCCGCCTTGGCCCTTATATCCCCCTTGGCCCCTATATACGCCTGTGGCCCTATAATCCTGCCTGGTGCCCCTAATACTGCCTGTGGCCCCTAAATGCCCCTGTGGCCCCTATATACTGTCTGGGCCTCTAAAAGCCTGCCTTGTGCCCCTAAATACTCCTTTGCCCCCAAAATCCCTGCCTGGGCCACCTAAAATGCCCCTGTGTGCCCCCATAATGCCTGTGGCCCCTAAAATCCCGCCTGGGCCCCAATACTGTTTGGGCCCCATAATGCCTGCCTGTGTGCCCCTAATACTGCCTGCCTATGGCTCCATCGCCTCCTTGGCCCCTAAAAACGCCTCCCGGGGGCCTCTATACCCCGCCTGTGGCCCCATACACCGCCACCCCCAAACCCCTGCCGACCCCCCATATCCCCTGCCTGTGGCCCCTATTTATAACCTGCCTGAGCCCCTATAGCTATATACCTGCCTGAGTGACCCTATACTATATACCTCCTATGACCCATATAAAAAACCCTTTCCTGAGAGTGACCTTATTTATATACCTGCCTAAAGGGGGGAACCCATTCTATATCCTGCCTAAGTGCCATATACATATCCCTGCCTGAAGTGACCATATATCTATATACCTCCTGAGAGGACCCTAAACTATATACCTCCCTGAGAGTGACCATATACTATATACCTGCCTGAGGCCCCTTTTATAGTTTCCTATCTGAGGGGACTTATAAATCAAAAAAGTAAGGAGTTACGGAAATGTGGGGCTTCTAAGATATTTGTGCCCAAATCTGCAGGGCGAGTTTTGGGCCGGGACAATCACATGAAGGTGTGAACCGGGGAGAAGAAAAAGGGGAAAGTGAACACCTGATCAAAAAAAACCTCCGGTGATCCTAAAGTAACTGCGTGAAAACACTTAAATTTCGCGAGCCCTACATACAACTAGTAACAACCACTAATTGGCACTGTTGGGGGTGGTAATGAAATCAAGCCTTGACACTGATAGTCACAGTGGGGGGTCACGTACGGTCAGGGTCTGGCAGGTTTTTTGGTCCTTTTTGTAGTAAATTTGGGGGTTTTGGGTTTTGTAAGTTTTTTTGTAAATCATTCATCGGGAGATTTGCCCATGATCGGTGTTTTTTTTTGGTGATTGTTTTTTTGGGGGATTACACGTCAACGGGGGGGAAGGGGTTTTAAAAAAGAAAATTTTTCAGCTCGTTTTCCATTGTACATGACTGCAGGAGATGGGGGGATTATGTGGAATGTGCAAAAAATTAGTGACAGGACCGGGCGCAGGGTGAGAGGAATAAGGGGTTGGGGTGGGGGGGTTTTTTTTTGGGGGGTGTGGGGGGGGGGGGGGGGGCCCATTGGCTTTTTTTTCCTAGGGCCCCAAAAAACCCCTTCCCGGCCCTGCACAGTGATTGGCGGTCTAAGCCCCTCTCACAGTACAGGCATACTGCATGCCTGTACTGCTCTTCATGTATTAGGAGGTGCAGCAGTGTTTGGGGTGGTCTATAGCACCTTCCCCGTACATGCATACTGCAGGGCCTGTACTGTTTTACATTTTAGTGAGGGCTTGCAGTATTGGTGTCATAGCACCCTCCCAGTACAGTGCTACTGCATGTCGTACTGCTCTTACAGTATTAGTAGGTGCATGCAATTGGCGGTCTATAGCACCTCTCCGTACAGTGCTGTACACATGTCCTTTCGCCTTTACATGTATTAGTGAGGGCATGTATGATTGGGGGCGTACCCTCTCTACAGACAGTGCGTACTACTGCCTGTACTGCTTTTAATTATTTGGGGTCATGCAGTGTTTTGCGGTCTATAGCACCTCCTACAGTACAGTGCGGTACTACATGTCCGAACTGCCTTACAGTATTAGTGAGGTCATGCATGAGGGTGGTCTATAGCACCTCTCTAAGTACATCGTTAAAACATGTCCTGAAACTGCTCTTACATGTAAAAAGTGGGGTGCATGCAGTGTTTGGGTGATCTATAGCGCCTCCTACAGTACAGTGTGGTACTCATGCCTTATGCTCTTACATGTATTAGTGAGGTGCAGCAGTGTTTGGGTGGTCTATAGCGCCTCTCTCAGTAAAGTCGGTACTACTTTCCGTACTGCCCTTACATGTATTAGAGGTGCATGCATATTGGGTGATCATACGCCTCTCTACATAATGGGGTATTGCAGGGCCCTTATGCTCTTTACATTTTTTATGGGGGTCCAGCAGTGATTGGTGGCATAGCGCCCCCCTAATACAGTGCTACTACATATCCTGTACTGCTCTTAAAAATTTTTTAGGGGGGGCATCGGATTGGGGGTTCTATAGCCCCTCCTACAGTACAGTCGGTACAAACATGTCCTGTACGCTCTTACTTTTTTAGTGGGGTGCAGTCATGATTGGGGGTCATAGCGCCTCCTACAGTACAGTGCGGTACTCATGCCTGACTCCCTTACAGAAAATGGGGTCATGCAGGATTGGTGGCTATACGCCTCTCTACAGTACGTGCGAAACTACATGTCCGTACTTTTTCGACATGTATTAGTGAGGCATGCAGTTTTGGTGGTCTATAGCGCCTCTCTACAACAGGCGGTACTACATGTCCGTACTGCTCTTACATGTATTAGGAGTCAGCAGTGATTGTGGTCTATAGCGCTTCCTACATACATGTGAAATACATGCCCCGTACCGCCTTACAGTATTATGAGGTATGCAGTGATTTGGGTCTTAGCGCTTCTCTACATACAGGGGACTACATCCCCTTACTGCTCTACATTATTAGTGAGGGCATGCCGTGTTTGGGTCTATACGCCTCTCTACAGTACATGCAGTACACACCCCTTACTGCCTTACATTTTTATGAGGTACATGCAGTGATTGGGGGGCTATAGCCCCCCCTCTCAGTACAGTGCGGTACTACATGCCTGTACTGCCCTACATTACAGTGAGGTGCATGCAGTCTTGGGGGTCTTAGCGCCTCCTACAGTACGGGGCCCGGACACATGTCCGTACGCTCTTACATTATTATTGGGGTGCATGCGGATTGGGGGTTAAAAGCACCTCCAGAGTATAGTGCGTACAACTGTCGTGACTGCCTTACTTTCATTAGGAGGTGCTTGCAGTGATTGGCAGTTTATACAGCACAGCTTTTTTACTGAGGTTTTCCTAAAACTAATCGGCGGAATGTAGAACATGGATTCCCACAGAGCCCTAAATCAAAATCCGACAGCCGGTTATTTCGCAAAAAAAGCGCAAAAAATGGCGGCGCTGTCCAGCAATTTTGAAAACCTTTGGATTTTTGGACGCATTTCAATTGCTGTGTGAATCCACCCTAAGCCAATCTACACAAAACTGGTTTTTTTTGGTTTATTTTGGCGGATTCATTATTTAGAATCCACTGAAAATCCGACTGTAACCAGTGTTGCATAGAGAGCAATGAAAAAATCAATGCTGTAGTCTACACAGCACAGATTTTTTACTGCTCAGTTTTGAAATCCGCCGGACTCTAGTGGACTTTAAAACATGCTGCATATTCTGCGTGATCGCCATCGAATTCCTATACATTCAATGTACGGGGCCAACGGAGAATCCCAAAACCGAATGTGGATTTTAGTGCAAATCTGTTCCAAACACCACGGTCCAGCACAGTCCAGCGATTTAAAATCCCAAAAAACTTTGAAAAACCGTGCTGTTAGAATGCCAAATTTTAAACCCCATACCCCTCAATAGAGATTCAACGTGTCTACACGGCTCGGATTTACTGACAGATTTCAAAACCACCATTTTTCAAAAAACTTGAATCGTTCAATAACCCGACAGGTTTCAGAAGAAAGTCCTCCGAGAATGGACCATGGAAGTCAATGAAAAACAAATCCTAAAACCTGACCAATATCCAAGTATTATTATTATTAATCTGTTCAAAATCAGTTGTTTTTTTCTGTTCAAATTCTGATTCAAAATCCTACAGTATTTTGTCCTTTGCCGCGTGGACACAAGGGTGCGCTTTTGTCAGCGCTGTTGAAAGTTTGTGCTTGAAGCGCGTACTTCCAACACGCAATGGCCCGAGTCAGCTCTCTGCCTCCTATACCCCTGTATTTCTCGGAGCGCAAGCGCCTGAACAGGGCTGTGGAGTCGGCAAGCCAAAGCCCCGACTCCGACTCCTCAATTTCCCCAACCTCCGACTCCCGACTCCCGACTCCTGACTCCCTCATACCCGGCGCATGTTTAAGTGATAACCTTACTGTAGTAAAGTGGTAACATCAGGCTTTTTATCACCTTATGATACAATAATCAAGCTATTTAGGTAGAACAGACACTGAAAAGCAAAAGGGTAACAATGTTTTGAACACTTGTGGGTGGAGTTTTAGAAAAAGCTGTATTTGTATCCAAGTCCAGTCTGCACCAACATTGGGAACATGTAGAAGAGACCTGGGATCAGATTTTGGTCAAGATGTGCTTGAATCTGTTCCAGAGCCCAGAAGGATTCAAGCAGTATAGAAAACCAAAGGTGGATTTCCCAAATGCTAACAAAATAATACAAAGTACCATTTTGATTTTTAGGAGCAAAATAGTAACAATGCAGTTACAGGAAATAATCTGCAGAGCTAAGCAGATGCTAAATACTTGCAAGTCAAAGTTATATGTAAGAAGTAAGATGACTGTAATATAAAATGACAGTAGCCTCATGTACAAAGCTGTAGTGGATGGTGAATATGGAGCCTAAAGTCACAAGTTCCAACATTGTTTTCCATTTTGCTTATCATGTAAAATAATTTTATTGGATATGACTTTAGAACACAAAAAAAATTGTAAATATGCAAACACTGCAGAACATTGTGAGTCTCTGAATTTGTTCTTTTAGAAATAGTATCGCCTCCCTCAATCCTGATACATGACCTCACATCTGATCTCATTATTTCCAGGCTAGAGAACGGGCCCTCTCTACACTAAAATTTGGTTGGGGGAAAGCGGTGACCACAGGCAACATCTCTAACAAAGTCCCGGGTATAAAGGAATTGCCTCGGCCACAGTCAGGTCTGATGAATGGTTGATCTACTTCTTTGAAAATGGGTGAAAAATGTTGCTGAAATCTGTTTGCCCTGAGAGCAGAATCTTTTCCCCTGGGGCAGCGCTTTGCCTGCTCCATGCCATCAATTATGTGATGAGGCTGAAGATATGGGAGCAGCAGCACTGACAGGACCCAATTCCTCTTGCTCTTTGCATCGAACTAACTGGACCAAGTTATTATATATTTTGGGAGTCGGAGTCGGTCCGTTTCGACTCCTGCAAAATAGGCACCGACTCCGACTCCACAGCCCTGGGTCTGAATGACAATGATGATTTTACACAACCCCCAATGCGCCGTGTGAACATACCCTTACTGTATTCTTCAAAATCTGGCTCCGTATCTGCTCACAAAATGCCTGAAGCATTTTCAAGTCTATTTTGAAACGTATTTAGAAAAATCCAATCCTCATTGTTTCCTCATTTTAATTGCATCTCTAAATGTGTGCTGCAAATACGCTTCTAAAATACGCGTCATGGGAAGGACGGCGCATGTTGTACATTGCAATCAATGAGAGGTGTTTAGAACATTGTTTGAAGCTTAGGTGCTTAAAGGGGTTGTCTCACTACATTGATTCATCTTACCTCAGTTCTGTTTTCTTGGTTTCACTTTAAATCCAGAGGCGTGTTTACTAGCTTCTACTAGGCTGCAGTAGAAGCCAGGTCGGTAGCTATAGCGACCAGTGCTGGCAGCCTATCAGGAGAGATCGAACAGGTCTGTAGCTATAGTGACCCGAGGAGCTGATGCAGTCCATACAAGAGGGGATATCTAGGAATAGGTAGGACACTGCAAAGGACACATATTGCAAAGTGTCTTGTTTTTGCAAGATCTTTAATATAAAATGCAGCTATCCTTGTAGTGAGACAACCCCTTTAATTTGCTGCAAGAAGCCTATATACCTCTCTATCTTCCTACAGAGGGCATATATTCCTAACTAACTACATAAAGGGGCCATATATTCCTACATATCTACCTACAGAGTCCACATATACCTACCTTTCAACCTAAAGGGTCCATATATACCTACCTTTCTACCTACAGGGGACATATATACCTAACTACGGTATATATATATCTACAGAGGGGATTTATACCTACCAAAAATACCTACAGAGGACCTATATACCTATATATCTACAGGGGTCCTTTATACCTACCTACAGTGGGCCTATATACCTACCTAGTGGGAGTCTATATACCTACCTAATATGGCCAGACATATACCTTCCTATTTATGTGGGGGCAACATTACTACCTTCCTACTTAATTGGGGACCTCTGTATCTACCTGCAGTGGGCCTATACACCTATTTAATTGGGGATTAATAGTACTACATACCTACATAATAGGGGGCCTATTTACCTACCTAAATTCTGGAAGGCTTGTATATCCTTCCCACCTAATGGGGGATCTACCTATTTCATAGGGGACCTATAAACCTACCTGTCTAATTGGGACATACTGTACCTACATTAAAAGGGCTCCTCATATCTGCCCAGCCTAATTTGGGGCTTTCCCTACCTACTATATGGGGACACAAGATTAAAGATGGGTGTACAAATGGGAGTCCCATAGCCATCTTGGGATACTGTTACTGTTAGAGGTGCAAGGGAGTCATTATTACCATTGGGGGTGCTGTAGCTGGGAAGTTTGTACAGAGGTAGGAATTGGTAGGGAAGCACTGGAAAAATGAGAATTTGAAGGCCATGTTCACACGGCTTAAAATGGGACATATTTCTGTCCGTAATTCAGTCCGTACTGCTCGAATTATGGGCTGGAATCCGTCCCAGTCATTACGGTAATTCACAGCTCTCATAGAGAACTATGGATTACGTCTCCTCTCCCTGCTCGGCGAATCCACCGCGGGGGGAGATAAGTGACATGTCATTTACTAGCGGCGTATACGCGCCGCTGATAATGAAAGTCTATGGGCCGGCGAGGTGCGGGCGCCCCCCACCCTACCCCACACCCCCCCCCGTCCACACCGCGTATGGATCGTGGGGGGGAGAAGTCGTCATGGCGTTCTATTTTGCATGGAAAAGAAAAGGGAAAGAGAATGACTCTTATCTGTGAAGAGTATGACTTCTCAGAGAAGAGAATGACTCATCAGAGAAGATGTCTCCTGTGAGTCCCTGGATGTCAAAGGTTATTTTGCTTCTGTGTTGGATCAGTGCTGTATTCACTGTCATGTGATGTTGACCTGCGGTAGTATCTGACCATTCTGTCTGTTTTGTAGGTTGTAGCAGCGCTAGTATAGTGGCAGGTAAATGAATGCCGTACATTTCTGAGATAGATAGAAGACCAAAAGACAAAAAAAACTGGATACCAGGGTCACATGATCTGTGTGGAGGTAACATGATAAGACAATCCTGGAGGTAGTAATACTTGTAATACTGGTAGTTCTTCTCCTCCATACACTACTGTTACCTGGATACCAGGGGTTTCATAACCTGTGTAGTGCACAGTCTGTGTGGTCACAATGAAAGATGCTGCTGGAGGTGAGTAATACTGGAGAAGTTCTGCTCCTCCATACACTACTGTTACCTGGATACCAGGGTCACATGACCTGTGTGGTGGTCACATGACCTGTGTGGTGGTCACATTACGTGTGTGGTGGACACAGGATAAGACGCTGGTGGAGGTGTTAATACTGGAGAAGTTCTGATCCTCCATAAACTACTGTTACCTGGATAGAAGGGTCACATGACCTGTGTGGTGGTCACATGATGAGATGCTCCTGGAGGTGGTAATACTGGAGAAGTTCATCTCCTCCATACACTACTGTTACCTGGATACCAGGGTCACATGAACTGTGTGGGGTCACATGACCTGTGTGGTGGTCACATGATAAAACCTGCTGGAGGTAATAATACTAGAGAAGTTCTGCTCCTCCATACACTACTGTTACCTGGATACTAGGTCACATGACCTGTGTGGTGGTCACATGAGTAATGAGACGAACGCTGCTGGAGGTGGTAAATACTGGAGAAGTTCTGCTCCTCCATAAACTGACTGTAGTACAACCCTGTAAACCAGGGTCACATGACCTATTGTGGTGGTCACAATGATAAGACACTGCTGGAGGTTGGTAATACTGGAGAATACTGCTCCTCCATACACTACTGTTACCTGGATACCAGGGTCACATGATCTGTGTGGTGGTCACATGACCTGTGTGGTGGTCACATGATAAGACACTGCTGGAGGTAGTAATACTGGAGAAGTTCTGCTCCTCCATACACTACTGTTACCAGGATGCCAGAGTCACATGACCTGTTTGGTGGTCACATGAATCCTCAGTCTATACAGCTAATTCATGGCAGCCATTACTATGCACACGAATGTGGACTATACCATTTTTTCCCAAATAGTGGCCTACTATTTAGGGGGAAAATGAGGTACATGAGCTGAATTTTTAATAAATGTATATTAGAAAATTGTATGACTTTCTCTCTTATACAGTATATGATGCATAACTTGGCTGCAGTCAATATAAGGCAAGATTATATTGAGCAATGTCATTATACAGCGCCTTGGGTTAATATGTGTATCCCCAAAGCTTAGGCGTAACTATAGTCATAGCAATCATAGCATCTGCTATGGGGCCCAGAGGTTGAGGTGGACACTCAGATACAAGAACATTGTTCCGTTTTCTAGGGAACAAGTAGGTGGTGGTTTTTTTGCTATGTAGAACTACTATTTGGGTTCCCTGATTTATGGTTTAATTATTGCTACTTATTCTGCAATTTTAGCTTATTGTCATTATGTGGTGGGCTCCATCTCATTTTCAATGGGGCCCTATAAAGCCTAGCTGTTCTCCTGCCCCAAAGCGCTGTAATATCTGAGGGGGGTTGCTGGCGGCCTGAAGCAACAGCCCTTCAATCCATGCCATCTACGGGCTGCTGTGAGAGATATCTGCTCCAGGGTTGCTGTGCTTACCCTGAAGCAGTTCTCAGTTGCTGTGACCAGGGACAGGAGGAACTGTGCATGCGCTGCTGCACGAGATCCCGAAATTTCATCTTCCAGCAACTTTATTGTGATGCTAATTTCACAGCCACAAATGAAATCACTCACTGGTGGTCGGGTACCATGGAAATAGCAGTGTAAGCCAGGGGAGGCTGATCTGGGTAATGAAAGCTAATAGTAATAAAAAAAAATTAGTAAAAGTAATGGTTTTAAGAAAGGGACGTTGTGAGACACATTATTTTATTTATTGAAATGGCCCTTTAGGTTCAAATTGCATCAAATTATGGTATTAACTCCAATATAGAATTAGAAACGTAGATACTTTATATATTTATAATGCAGGGGGAATTTATGCTAAAAGTCGGATCAGTTGGGAGATATACTTTCCTGTTTCCCTGAAAAGTGTCTTATATTAATTTTTGCTACTAAAGACGCGTGTCAAGGGACGCGCTGCAGCCTGCAGGACGGGCTGCAGCCGCAACCGTGCCCCCTCCGTTCCCCGTGCGCCGGGAGCGAGTGGCTCCGCATACCGGGCAGCAGGCGCACTCGCTCCTCTGAGCGCAGCTACTTACTGCACCATGCTCTTGCTTCCTCGCGTCCGTCGGCTGCTGGGCGCGTGTGACCCCGCCTGCTAGGGCGCACGTGCGCCGGCTCTTTAAGATTTAAAGGGCCAGTGCGCCGGTAATTGGTGATTGCCGGCCGTTGACCCTATATATTGGCTCCACCTCCAGCATACCCTTGCCAAGTCCATAGTGCCTGTACCTATGCGACGAAGCCTTCTAGAATTCCGGTTAGCCTTCTCCGTGTACCAGTCCCGTTTGCGCACGTCCTTCAACCAGGAACCTTCGCTGCCTGCCCTGACCTTCTGGCCTGTCCCCGACTACGAGTTCGCCTGCTGGTTCTGTACCGCGTTGCACCTCGGCTACTGCTGCAGGCACGTCACATCAGGGGTAACGACCTGGTGGAATCCCGCCGCAGCAAGTCCATCCCGCTTTGCGGCGGGCTCTGGTGAAACCGGGACCCACTTAGACTCCGCTCCTTGGTGTGGCCCGTACCATCGCCTGCGGTGGCCCAGCGGATCCACTACTCCCAGTCGTTACAACGCGCTAGGTCTTATTTTCAGGGGATGAACAAGAATTCACATTTATTGTTGAACAAAAAAATCATAATTTATTAAAATACTGTAGTGGTGTCACCACAAACATCAGCATAACAAGCCAAACCCTGACCTCCATCAAGAATTTACTGTGACTCTATTTCCATGTAGAATATCTTCAGATGGACCCACAGCACACCGCAGATTATGATGCAAAAAATGTGACTTATTTACATGTAGAAAAGACAGATCCCCAATAATTCAAACAGCATAGGTGTATGGGCAATAGAGGAGAAGCCAGACCAATTTTTTTAACGTATGCATGTCCGTGCGAAGCGCATACAATGAACGGCGGGGCAGCGAGAGCTGTGCGCTCCCTGCCCCCGCCGTACATCGCTCTGCAGGCGGCGCGATGTGAGTGACGTCATTGCGCCGCCTGCCGAGCTTCCTGTCCTCGGCCCCAGCCTAAAGCAGCAGGCTGGGAGGAGACGGAGACGCCGGGGGAGCGCGGCCAGGTAAGTAAATTAGCTACAGGAGGCCCTGAAGGGGGGGGGGGGAGCCTATGGCTACAGGGGGCCCTGATGGGGGGAGGAAACTATGGCTACAGGAGGCCCTGAAGGGGGGGGAGCCTAGGGCGACAGGGGGCCCGGAAAGGGGGGGCTATGGCTACAGGGGACCCTGAGAGGGGGGGGGGAACTATGGCTACAGGGGGCCCTGAAAGGGGGGGGGGACCTATGGCTACAGGGGGCCCTGAAGGGGGGGGAAACCTATGGCTACAGGGGGCCCTGAAGGGGGGGGAACCTATGGCTACAGGGGGCCCTGAAGGGGGGGGGGACCTATGGCTACAGGGGGCACTGAAGGGGGGGGGAAACCTATGGCTACAGGGGGCCCTGAAGGGGGGGGACCTATGGCTACAGGGGGCCCTGAAGGGGGGGGGAACCTATGGCTACAGGGGGCCCTGAATGGGGGGGGAAACCTAGGGCTACAGGGGGCCCCTAAAGGGGGGGGGAAAACCTAGGCTACGGGGGGGCCCTGAAGGGGGGGGGAAAAACCCTAGGGCTAAAAGGGGCCCTAAAGGGGGGGAACCATGGCTACAGGGCCCGGGGGGGGGAAAAAGGGGGGGGAAAAAAAAACCCCCCCCTTTATGGCTACAGGGTCCCTAAGGGGGGGGACCAAATCTACGGGGGCCCCCCCCAAAAGACTGGGGGGGATAACTATTTGCCACAGGGGGGGGCATTCTCCCTAGGGGGGGGGCCCAAAACTAGGGGGGGACCATTCTGCCTACGGGGGACCCAATCATAGGGGGGGGACTATTCTCCTACAGGTGGGCCCAAAAAATCTACAGGGGGAACTTTTCTCCCCTACGGGGGGCCCTAACCACAGGGAGGGGATTTTTCTGCCACGGGGGGGCCCAATCTACGGGGGGGGAAATTTTTCTGCCTACGGGGGGCCCTACCCGGGTGGGGGGACTATTCTGCCTACAGGGAGGCCCTAATCTACGGGGGGGGGGGGGGGGGACTATTCGGGCCAACGGGGGGGGGCCCTACCCTACCGGGGGGGGGATTTTTTCCCCCCAAGGGGGTAGCCCTAATCTACGGGGGGGGACTATTTGCCTAGGTGGCCCTAATCAGGGGGGGACTTTCTGCCTACAGGGGGGGGGGGCCCCTAATCTACATGGGGGGCTATTTTGCCTACAGGGGGCCCTAATCTAGGGGGGGGGGGGACTATTTGCCTACAGGGGGGGGGCCCTAATCTACAGGGGGGATTTTTCTGCCTACTGGGGGCCCTAATCTTGGGGGGGGGGACTACCAAGGGGGGGCCCTAATCTAGGGGGGGACTAATCGCCTACAGGGGGGCCCAAATCTACAGGGGGGGGATATTCACCTACAAAAGGGCACTAATCTACAGAGGGCCCTTTTCCCTACCTACAGGGTGGCCAAGCTACAGGGGGCCCCCCTTCTACCTACGGGGAACCCCTAAACTACCGCCCGGGGACCCGAACACCTACGACCCCAAGCACCTAGCTACTTCCCTTGGATGCCTAGCTACCGCCCGGGGGCCCCTGTACCTACGGACGGGGGAGCCCCTAATTAACAGGGGTAATTCTTTACCATTTGGGGCCATTAAAAAGGGGGGATTTTTTGTACATGGGGGGAGGGGCACTCAGTTGGGAAAAGATAAAAAGGAGGGTTCGGTGTTTGTTTTGTAAATTCTCAGGGACGAGTGGGGGACGGAGAAGTCATCATGGGGGGTCGGGCCCCTGAATAGAGAAGAAGGGGAAAGTGAACGACTCCTCAACAAGTGTCACCTGTGAGGCCAAAATGTAAGTAAACTTTTTGCAAAGCCCCCTGGTACCTGGTACTACCACTTATTCACTGTATGGAGGAAATATTGGTTTTGGTGTAATGGGTTTTAATATAACAGTAGGCTGTTTTATTCAGTATTGTTATTTTGGAGATATGTGGTGATCATGTGGCAAATTAGGTGCTTGTAATTTGTTTTTTGTGATATTGGTTTTTTTATCTGGTTTATCAAAAAAATTTATGGGGGGACTAGTCAAAAATTGGTAGTGATAGGTGGCGGAAATTATTTAGTATTTGTATATTGTTTTTTGGCAATATTGGGGGGGAAAACTGGTTTCCCAGTAACTTTATAGTGGTGACTGTGGGGGTTTTTTGCTGGCCCTTTGTATAACCCAGCAAACTAAACCCAAAAAAACAATGGCAAATTGCATTTTTTTTTTTGTGCCCCCAAAAAAAATTTTGTATTTTCGGGGGCTGATGGTTGGGGACGGGGAAGGGTGGGGGCTCATCAGGACGGTCAGGATGGAGGGGGTGGGGGGGCAGGGGTTGGGGTCGGCCGGGGGGGGGGGGGGGCAACGCTCCAGCTGTATGGGCCCCAAATTTTTGTTTTCGCCCTGTCTTTGCAAAGCAACCCTCTAGGAGTACAGGGGAGTTAAACGGGCGAGCTATAGAAAACCCGTCTGGCACCTAAGGGGAGCAAAAGGGGGGTTTAATAGAACAGAATGCCTTTTTGGGGGGGGCCGTTTTGGGGTCCCCCCGCCCCTCCGGGGGATTTCAACCCCCCCCTGACGGGGGGGGTCCTTTAAATACCCCGGGAAAAATGCCTGGTCCTTTTCCCGGCGGGGGGGACCCCCCGGCCCTAAACCCCCGGGGGGGCCGGCCCCAGGCCGCCCAAACCGGGTCTCCCTTGCGGGGAAGGGGGGGGGGACGGCCCCCCTCCCCCCCTTCCCCAAAAGTACCCGGGGGCCCTTGTCGGTACAACGGGGCAAGCGGGCCGCAGGGGGAAACGCGGGGGCTTCCCTGCCCCGGTTTTTACTCCCCCTGGGGGCCCGGGGTAAGGAGGAAAAAACCGGGGGGGTGGCCCCGTGGGGGGAGCCGGGGGAATGGGTTTTTTTTTAAAAAATTTTTTTGTTTTTGGGGCCTTTCCCTTAAAGGGGCCCCGGACTGGGGGCCCAAATTCCCCCCCAAAGAGGGGGTTGGAAAAGGGGGGATAAAAAAGGGGAACAGGGGACCTAAACTGGCCAAAGGGGCCACCTGGAACAAGGGGGGCATCCGGCAAAGAGGGAAAATTCCGGAAAACAAAGGGGGATTTTCCCCTTAACAAAGGGGGGGGGCTTTTTTGGGGCCATAAAAAGTGGGCCTCCTCAAAGAGGGGGCACTATGGGAAAGGGGGGACCATTGGGGGAGGGGACATACCCGACAAAAGGGGGAAAAAACAACCTTGGGGAAAAAGGGGGCATCCTTTTTTAAAAAAAGGGGGGGACTACCGGCAACAGTGGGGGGCACTAAAAACCCCGTACAATTTTAAAACCCCAACGACCTCCGGCCACAGGGGGCTTTATAAAACCCCCTTTCTTGCAAAATAGAAAAGGGGCCTACCTGGCCAAACCCCCTCCGGGGAACGGGGGGCCTTCCGGGCCAAAAAAATGGGGGCACCTCCCGCAAACCAAAGGGGCCCTTTTCCCCCCAATGGGGGCCCCCTCCGGCTAACAATGGGGGCCCTTACCTCTCCCTGGGGGGACCTTTTGTAACAAAGGGGGGGGAACCGGGGGGGGAAAAATTTTTATTAAAGGGGTTTACGGGGGTTCAAGGGGTTAAGGGCCGGGGGAAGGGCATTTTTCCCTTGTTTGGGGGGGGATATTGGGGTTTGGGGGGTCACCGGTTTTTTAAATTTTTTAATTGTTTAAAAGGGGTGTGGGCCCTTTTTTTTGGGGGGGATCCCCAAGGGTTTTGGGGGGTTTCCAAAAATTTGGGGGCCGGGGCTCCCAAAACCCCCATAATTTGTTTTCAAACAAATTGCAACCCTAAATTTTGGGGAACCCAAGGGGCTGGCACCCATCAAAGAAAGGGGGTTTTGGTGTAGACCCCTGTAATGGGGGCACATTTTGGAAAGTGGGCTTTTTTTTTGGGGCTTTAAAATTAAAAAAGGGGATCCCAGTAAACCCCCTTTAAAAAATTGTCCAGACCCCCCCAAATAAGACCTTTCAAGGAAAAAATTTGGGGACGGCTTTTAAACTGGGACCCTTGAAATTTTGTAACCCCTTTTTTCGACTGTGAATGGGGTTGGGGTTTTCCCCTTTAAAGCATTGCCAAGAGTGTATGTAAATGCCGAAAGCACATACTCTTAGGGCACGTCCACACTGCAAGGGGTCTTGGGAACGGCGTGTCTTCCGCTGTCTCGCCATTACTGAATGGGGACATCACTGCTGCAGCCGCTAATTGGTTGTCCTGATCACATGACACTGACTTTAATCACCGTCCGGAGCTGTTCACTTCTGAATGGCGATCAGCAGCTGTGACCTCCCCGTTTGGAAGTGACAGCGTGTCAGCATGAGACCGAGGCGAAGCGGCGCAGGGACCAAGGGAAGGAGAGTCAGTTTTAAAAAAAAAAAAAACAAATAAAAAATTTTGGGGGGTGACCCGGGAGCTATTCGGTTGTTGTTTTTTTATGACCCAGCTGAGACCAAATTTTGCACCTTGCTTTGGCCCTTTATTAGGTTAAGGGGGGTGGGGGTGCTCCGATCTCAGAAGTTTTTGGAATATTGACAGAATGTGCTTTAAAGGGGTGTTAAGATCTCATACTTTGATGGAATGTGGGAAGGATTTGTCATCAAGGAGTGCTCGGTGCAGGTCTCAGAGGGGGGACCTACATCTATTTCAGGGACCTGCGCTGCCGCAAGCCTCCATTCAGAAGGTGAGTAGGTATAGCACCCAAACCTTCACCGCTGCCACCCCCTCAATTCTGGGCATTCTTATGGAGGGCGTGGGCCATACCTCTGGGACCTGCACCGATCATACTCTGTCGGTAAGCCGTATATGTCTGAGATGGGAGCACCCCATTCATGGAACCCTGAGGAGACACTTTGTACGTTGGGTGGTTTTCCCCTTGTACATCCTAAGAGGAGGTCTTTCATTGTAACCCCTTTACAACTGCTCACTGTTGATGTCTGTCTGCAGCAACACCGAAAAGCCGTCGCTGCAGTTAATGACTCCATTCCTAGAGCAGCTTCTGTGCACGGCCGGGACTGGAGAAAGCTTTCGATCCCTGCTGTTTAACCCTTTGATTGCTGCGGTCTAACCTTGCAGTATGATCAAAGGGGATTATCCTGCCCTGTCGGGTCACTGGGATTCCCAGAGCCCCATGGAGTCAGGGGAGTATCTGTACAGTCAGCCCTGGGGACCTAGAGTAGCCTCAGAGCTGTCTGTATAGTGAGCCTGCTGTTAGGGCGCACTGTGTGTTACCCTGACTACAGCCTGTGTCATAGTGATCCAGAGTGTAATGTGTTATCATACAGGAGTACACAGGAGTATGCTAATACATTACTAGGTATGAAAAGTGTGAAATATTTATCCCTTTATGCAACTAAAACACAGTAAAAATGTGTTGAAAAAAATTATTGTGCATATACTACACACAAAAAACCCTACACATATTAGGTCTCCACATCACTAATAACTTGTAGAATCAATCTAACCGGTTGTTAAGTGTGAAAAATTAATGGTGTAGAAAGAAAAAAAAAAACAAAAAAAAAACATGAATGCAGAAACCCTTTATGTTCACGCTGCAGAAAAATGTAAAGAAAATTCCGCAGTAATTTGTGTAAAATCAAACTGTGCCCCCCAAAAATACAACTTCTCCCACATAAAACAAGTCCTCATATGACTGCGTCATTTAAAAAAAATAAAGTTACAACTGTTTGAAACGCAGGGAGGCAAAAATAAAAAAATGGAGCTGTGTCATTAAGGCCTTTTCAGGCGCCAAGTGCTTAGGGGGTTAATAGGGCCTGTCCAGGGGGAGCCGGAGCTTTGGTGATGGTTAGGTCCCATTCACGTCTCCTTCTAGGCTCCTGTTGGTAGTGATTCTCCCAAAACGTATCCCAACGGATACCGCGGCGGGGTTATATACTTTAGTCCTAACTGAAGCGTGACTGCCTTGTTTAGCGAGTGTACACGGTTTTTGCATCGGACACCAGATCGTGGTCAACAGCCGAGGATCGCTCGGCAAACCTGACGTTGTACAGAGGTCGTCCAGGACTGAAGCGTTGTTGGGTAGAAGTGCACACGAGGCCGATTATCAGATTTTCTGGGCTACAGAACTTGTAGGTTATGTTCACACGGCTTAAAATGGGACGTATCTCGCGCCGTACTGCGCTAAATACAGGGTGAGATACGTCCCAGTCATTACGGTAATCCACAGTTCTCATAGAGATCTATGGATTATGTCTCCTCTCCCCGCTTGCACAATACGCAGCGGGGGGGGGGGAAGTGACATGTCAATTATTCACAGCGTATACGCGCCGAGAATAATGCATGTCTATGGGGCCGGCGGGCTGCCAGCGCCACTCCGTACACACAGCGTGATTGCAGGGCGAAATACATCCCGCAATTACTGCCGTGTGAACATAGCCTTACTGTGCTGTAGCCTTTTTTTGGGGGGTGTTTGCACAATTGGGGTACATTTAGGCTGGGTTCACACGGCTTATTTGTGGGGCGTAATTACGCCCCGCAATTACTCCATGTGGGGGGCCGGCACCTCTCTGGCCCATTGATTCATTAAAGCGCCGGTAACCACTAATAAATACAGTATTTTCCCCCCCCCGCGCCGTTTTGTCTGAGCGGGAGAGGAGAGGGAATCCTAGATTTGAGCCTGGGGTTTACAGTAATGACGGGCGTTTCCCAGTGTAATTGCGCAGACGGCGCGAAAAATTACGACTGAAATACGTCCTATTTTAAGCCGTGTGAACATGGCCTTACTGTTCTGTAGCATTTTTTTGGGGGGTGTTTGCACAGTTGGGGTACATTTACACAACCTCGTTTTGAAGTGTATATTTATAATGACCTTCAGGATCGGCCTCATTAGAGGGGTATTGTTTGCATAGTGTGAAGCGTCTTTTGCAGATTTTTACGGCTTTTTTCCTCTGCTTTTTTCCCGGGTAAGCCCCCAAAGGATTGACAAGAATCTTAAATTGACACCAGTTAAAGCGTCGCCAAATATGCGCCACAATCCGTGTTGTGTGAATAAAGCCCTGTTTTTTTACTATGGATTTCACGGAGGCAAAACATTTTTTAAGCCCGTTTTGACACAAAATCCGAGTCAAACAAGCTTAAAATTGCGTCATGTGAACGTCCCCTTAATCTTGGGTGAAATCCTCCCGCTCACGGTCTCTGGGAGCCGTGGGTTCGGTTCACACAGAGCTGTTTTTTGTGACGCGACTCCCAAAGTATATAATTAGTTGGTCCAGTTAGTTCGATGCAAAGAGCAAGAGGAATTGGGACCGGCCGGTGCTGCTGCTCCCATTCTTCAGCCCACAAAATTAATTGATGAAGGACGGAAAAGGTGCCCCGGGGGTGAAGATTCCGCCCCTCCAAAAATTTCGCAAAATTTTTACCTGTTTTAAAAGAAGTAATAACCATTCATCAAAACGCTGTGGCTGGGGAAAATTCCCTTTTACCCGCCCTTGTTAGGATGTTCCCCCTGTGGTCCCCCGTTTCCCCAACCAAATTAGTTTTTAGAGACCCCGTTTTTACCCTGGAATATGGATCAGATGTGAGGTCATTTTAAAGCGGATCTGATGGAGGGAAACTATTTTCAGAAAAATTTAGACTTAAAATTTTCCTGGGTTTTTTTATTTTCTTTTTTGTTTTAAACTTACCAATAAAATATTTTACATGACAAGCAAAAGGGTAACAATTTTTTGGGGAAATTGTGATTTCAGGGTTTCCCTTTCACCATCCAAATACACTTTGGACATGAGCACTGCATTTTATATACAGTCATCTTTGATCTTATCATAAAAGGTGACTTTTCAAGTTTAGGGATCCCCGCATTTTATTTTTTTCTCCAAAATTCAAAATGTTAAATTTTTATTATTTTTTTAGTATTTGGGGAAAACCAACCCTTTTTTTTTCAATACTGCCGAACCTTTGGGCTCTGAAACTTTACCAAAAATCTGATCCCGGTCTCTTCTCACATTCCCAAAAAGTTGGTGCAGACTGACTTGGATACAAATACGCTTTTTCTTTAACTTACCCACAAGTGTTAAAAAAAATCAAAAAATTGTTACCCTTTTTTTTGTCATGTCTGTTCACCTAAATACTTGATTATGTATCATAAGGTTAAACGCCGGGGTTTAAATTTTCTACATAAGGTTTTCACTTTAATGCGGGAGTATGGGGATTTGGAGGGGGTTTTGGGGAAATTGAGGAGTCGGGGCTTTGGCTTGCCGACTCCACAGCCCTGCTTGCTTTAGTGTTTAGAAGCCAAAACCAGAAATCTGAACCCTGGGAGAGGTGCAAGCTGCTCCGTTATACTTTCCCTCTGTGCAGGTTTCTTTCCTGATTTTGGCCTGCAAAGCTTTACTAACCCATAAGGTGCAGATATTTCGGTCTCCCCCCTGCTCCAGCGGATGAGTGTATCCAGGCTGCGTCGGCCCCCGTGGGATCTCATTGTCCCGGACTCCTTCTAGTTTAGTAGGAGACCTCTATGGATCTGACTTTATCTTTATTTTGTCTCTAGGATATGAGCGCCAACATGAGTTTAAAGAGCCTGCAGTACCACAAGGATGCCCACCCCAAGTCCAGCGAAAACCACATCAACATGAGGTAAAACGCGTTGAGATGAGGCTGAAAGAGTTGGATCTGGGGAAAAAAATTTTTGTTTCCTTTGGGGATAAGATAATTTTCGGTCCCCTTACGGTACGTCAGGAAGAGCTCCCCGCATGCCCTTTAAGAGGTTCCCATCCCGAAAATGCTGCGGGACACACCAATTTACTTGAACAGAAATTTTAAAATCTGTTGTACTGTTGGGAGGCCTAAAACCCCCAATCACTGATGCCCTCAACTGATACAATGTAGGAGCAGTACAGGACAGTATACCCATTGACTTTAAGGGCTATAAACCCCCAACAGCTGCACTCACAATCATGTAAGACAGTACAGGACTTGTAGTACCAACTTACTGTAGAAGGGCAAAATAAAAAACCAATCACTGCATCCCCTCATAAAATTAGAGCAGAACAGGACATTAGTACCACACGTATGTGGGAGAGGGGCTATACCCAAACAATCATGAATGCACCTCATAAACAAATTTAAGGCAGTACGGACATTTTAGTCCCCCACCTGTACTGTAGAGAGGAAAGCCCCCCAATCATGCAGCACCTCACTTAAACATTTTTAGACCCAATAAAAGGACATGTAGTACAACAACTGTACTGTGAGAGGGTTATAGACACAATCACGGGCATCACCTCACTAAAAACATGGATTCTCAACCCCAACAATGCTCATGATCCCCAAAATGTACTTCAGTAAATTTATTTTACCGTCTTCCAAATAAGGCAAAAATTTTTGGGCTTGGTTGAAAAAAGACAATGTCCGTCAAGTTCAACCAAAGGTGGAAAAGATGTGGAAGAAGGGAGGGGGGAGAAGGAATTTTTAAGCTCGATTCCCTCCTCTGGAGATGTAGGGCGACCTGTATGATTGGGGCTGCGGCAGGTATCTGCCATCTTTTCAGCCTGATCCAGCGGGGGCCCCGTTCATTTTAAATTTTTAAAACCCCGTAGGCCATTATCAGACGCATTACATAGCGCCCGCGGCTATAGATTTATAGCTTTAGTACTGGATTTCTAGGGGGATTAGGGAACAGGTAAGCCTTTTTAAAAATGGTTTTTCCTGGCCGAAATGTCGGCCCCAGCGGGGCCGAAGGGCCCGATTTTGACCCTCAATAAGCAGGGTTTATAAATCAGGGGCATTCTACACAATATTATCCTGAAAATTGGCGTTAAACCGGGAAATTTTATCTGTGGCCAGAATCCTTTTTTTTCCCCATAAGGAGGGAGCGCCCACTTCATCTTTTGAGGGGGCTTTAGATGAAATAGCTTTTCCCCAGACTTCTTGTAGGGGCCGTATATTTACTTATATAAATTATGTCTCCCTTTTCTCAAGACTAAGTTCAATTCTACTAACTTCTCCTCATAACTAAGTCTCCCCTTCCCTTATAAGTTTTGGTTGCTCTCTTTGCACTTCTTAGCTCCTTACATCTCTTTTATAAACTGGGCCCAGAATGGGCACATATTTAAAATGAGGACGCACCAATGTTTGTACAGCGGTTTTAAAAAAATCCCCCTTGTCCCCGAGTCCAACTCTTAATAATACACGCCAATTTCCTGTGGCCCAGGGCGCTGACTGACATTGTGTGTTCGTAACCCTTTTTTCAAAAATTGGGCCCGATAGCTCCCGTTTTTTACCCCCCTAGGGGATTTGAAAAGCCTGCAGATTATTGCCCCCAACTATGATTTCAATTTTAGTACCAAAGTAAGAACCTTAATTTACCACAATGAACCCCCTTTTCCAGTGGGTGCCCAACACTCAGTGTGCCGGTTGCCTGCAATTTATGAGCTCTTTTCCCTAGATTGGCACTACCCCGCATAGTTGGGGTTCTCAAAAATAGAATCCGTGCTTTGATCCCTCCACTATATCGTAATTAATACATTAATAAAAGGAGCTGAAAATTTAAAATCTTTTCAAAACAAATAACTTTAATTGGTTTGTAGACCCAGGAGCCAATGGCGCAGGAGGGATTTTGGTCTGTGAACTGCACTTTCCTCCCATTTCCCTGCTTTCTATCACTGTCCCCTTCTGTAGGTGCCCTCACAACTAGTAATTATGGACGGGGTGGCGAGCGGCTCGCCGCGCCTCCCCCCCATCTGCCGCTGGGCACATTGCCTTTGGGGGTAATGTGTTTGCAAGAGTTGGGGTGCTTGTGCACCCTTTTGTCTCCAAAAGCTTTTTTTAATGGCGCCTTTTTTGTGTTTTTTTTTTTTTTTTTTTTTTTAACCTTTTATCTCTTTGTTTTTAGGAATAGTCAACGATGTCCCAATTAACTTCCCCCCCGAAAACCGGCGGGATTCCACCCCCAAAGGGAAACGCCCAAAACCGGGATTACACCAGAAATTAAGGAAATTTTTTTTGGGGCTCTTTTCCAGGTACTCGTTCCATTGGGCGCGTGTTTTTGTAAAACCGGCCACATTAGAAGTGCCAGGCCGGGTGATTGGTTTTTTCCCCCCTGCTTTATCGGGAAACTTTTCTACAAGGCGTCCAAAAAGTTCCTGTGCAGTGAGAAGCTTCTAATGACGTTAACCAGCTGCTGACCGGGTGACTCTGCTGCTTCCCAGGGCTCTTACATGGGTTTTGGGGGGGGTTAAAAAACGGCGCTTTTAAAACCGAGCGGGATTGGGAAAATTGCTGCATAAAACGCCCCCAAAGGGGCCCCTGTGTTTTTGGGCTGCGCCTATACTTCTATTGGCTGCGCAAAACGGATCGAAAATTGACATTTGACCCGAGGGGCCGGACTTAGGTCAAAATTTTCCCAAAAGGCGGGTGTGGGTTCCCTTTGGGGCCCTTGCAGACCTTTTAGGAGTTTTTTAGGGAAATTTTTTAAAATAAACCCTTTTTTTTGGGGTAAAATAAAAGGGCCAAAATTTTTTGGGTTTTTCTGCAGGGGGGGCCCTTTGGGGAAAACTCCCCTTTTTTAAATTGTGTTTCCTGGACCCCGGCCCGGCCGGGGGGTAGGGGGTCCCTTTTAAAACTCCCTCCCAAAAAAATTTAGGGAGCCTAAAACACCCCTGAGGGTTTTTGGGGGATCAGTCAGGGTCGAGCTCTTCCACTAGAGAAGGAAACCTTTCATATTTCCCCCCTTTCCGGGTTTTGTGTTTAAAAGTTTTAAATTTTCATATTCTCTAGTGCGGATCCTAAAAACTGCCCCCCTCCAGCTGTTGGGAAACTAAAAAACTCCCATCATGCTTTTATTAATTTTCGTAACGTGGGCATGAGGGGAAGTTTTTGGGGGGGGGGGGGGGGGGGGGGGGGGGGGTTTTCCCAAAACACTGGAGGGCCCCCATTTTTTTTTTTTTTTTTTTTTTTTTTTTTTTTTTTTTGGGGAAAGCCTCCCACTAAAAATTTTATAAATATTTTAAATGGTCAAAACCCCAAGCCACGGGGGTATGGCCCCTTTTTAAATTTTACCCCCAAGTCTCGGGCCCATTCCTCCGGTTTTCATCCAGCTCCCCGGCCCAAGAGAAGCAGTAGCAAACCGGGCCCTCCCATCCTGGGACTTTTTTTTTTTTTTTTTTTTTTTTATGGAAAGTAAATAACATGAGTAGTGGCCACTCACATGAAAGGGCTCATCCAGAGGACTTAAAAAAGGGTTCTGCAGTAGAAAAAGGGGGAAAAAAAAACCAGTTTCTTTTGTAAAAAAAAAGGGGGAGAGAAAAAAATGGGGGGGTCCTGCTGTAGAAAGAAGAATCAAAAATCCCTCTGCTTCCCCCCCATCGCCTCTTTTCCCACCCCCCCCTTTCCGGCCCCTTTCCCCCCTCGCCTCTGCCCCCGGCGCCGCCCCCGCCTCTCGGACCCCTTCCCCCTCGCCTCGTCCAAGCGCCGGCTCTCGGACCCTTCCTCCTGCCTCTGCCCCCGGGGCCGCCTCCGGCCTTCTTCCCCGCCCTTGTCCCAGGCCCCTCTCGGCCCTTCCTCCTGCCTCTGTCCCCGCCCCCCCCTTCGGGGGCCCTTCCTCCCCCCCCTGTCCCAGGCCCCCCCCCTCGGACCCTTTCCTCCCCGCCTTGTCCCGGCGCCGCCTCTGGACCCTTCCTCCTGCCTCTGTCCCCCGCGCCCCCCTCTGGGACCCTTCCCCCGCCTCTGTCCCAGCGCCGCCTCTCGGACCCTTCCTCCTCGCCTCTTTCCCAGCACCGCCTCTCGGACCCTTCCTCCCCGCCTCTGTCCCAGCACCGGCTCTCGGACCCTTCCTCCTCGCCTCTGTCCCAGCGCCGCCGCCTCTCGGACCCTTCCTCCGCGCCTCTGCCCCGCCGCCGCCTCTCGGACCCTTCCTCCCCGCCGCTGCCCCGCCGCCGCCTCTCGGACCCTTCCTCCCCGCCTCTGTCCCGCCGCCGCCTCTCGGACCCTTCCTCCCCGCCTCTGTCCCGCCGCGCCCTCTCGGACCCTTCCTCCCGCCTCTGTCCCGCCGCCGCCTCTCGGACCCTTCTCCCCGCCTCTGTCCCGCCGCGCCTCTCGGACCCTTCCTCCCCGCCTCTGTCCCGCCGCCGCCTCTCGGACCCTTCCTCCCCGCCTCTGTCCCGCCGCCGCCTCTCGGACCCTTCCTCCCGCCTCTGTCCCGCCGCCGCCTCTCGGACCCTTCCTCCCCGCCTCTGTCCCGCCGCCGCCTCTCGGGCCATTCCTCCCCGCCTCTGTCCCCGCGACGCCGCCGCCGCCTCTCGGGCCCTTCCTCCCCGCCTCTGTCCCAGCGCCGCCGCCGCCGCCTCTCGGGCCCTTCCTCCCCGCCTCTGGCACAGCGCCGCCGCCGCCGCCTCTCGGACCTTTCCTCCCCGCCTCTGTCCCGCCGCCGCCTCTCGGACCCTTCCTCCCCGCCTCTGCCCCGCCGCCGCCTCTCGGACCCTTCCTCCCCGCCTCTGCCCGCCGCCGCCGCCCAGTGCAGCTGCTGACTATAGCGGTGTAAGTGGCGCTGCTTTGCATCACTGTGGGGAAGTGACCGACCCCTGTGCATTAGGTTTGTGTGCTCGCCCTATAATTGTCCCCTTGTTTTTTACGCCCTGGTGTAAACGTCTTTATTTTTTTCTAGGAATCCCCGCCTGCTGCTGTCTGAGAAAGCTTTGCGGCTGTCTTACCGTCACGCCAAAACGGAGAGGAAGGTCTTCTGCTGCTTCTTGCTGGGAACTTTTTCAGTGGATGATGGTTTGTAGATTTTTAATCTCTTATTTTTTTTTCTTACCTGGTGACCCGATCAGAAGGTCAAGGTTTATACCTGTGTCTCATGCCCCATTCACCTAGCGTTGGTGCTTCCCGGTCATGCTATCAGTCAGGATACGATGAGGAACATATCCCAATGGATACGGTGCTGTAGCGTTCTATTGGACTACGTTCGCTCTATAGAACTCAACATGGAGACCACCCGGACCGCCCGAGGCAGGTTTCTGCCTCCTATACTTTAGTACATGTCAATTCCTTGCAGCCGCAGATAGTACACAACGAAAAATACTCAAATAAAATAAGAGGTGGACGAGAACATTGTTGGACACTTTGCCAAAAAATGCCGTGTGAACATACCCATACGGTGTCAGTTACTGATGACTCCGCCTACTGGACTCCTTAGTCCGCCATAGCAGGGATTTAAATGAATAAAATATAAGTTCAGCTAAACCTTCCCCACAGACGAATGTATCCATCTGCTCAGCTGCTCTCGCTCTGACCTGCGTCCGTCTATAATCACGGTGTCCGGTTCCCTTTATGAGTTTGTTCTCCTTTTCCGTCAGATGAAGAAGGCGTCGCGCTGACCATCGATCGCTTTGATCCCGGCCGTGAGAAGGTGGCCGGTGCGGGGAAGGTCCCTTCTGCACTTTTACCTGGAGATTTTGCTCTTCCCTGCACAATTTGTCCAAAGGAGCATCCAGGGGGTGACGCGCTGCACGTCCCGGAGGACTTCACAGCTTCATTTAAGGTTTGTTGTTTTTGGGGCGTTGTGACCATCATAAGCTGCTGTCGGACATAGAAACTGCATTTTTTACACTATATAAATAGACATTTTTATTTACTGTACCTGATAGATTAAAGGGGTTGTCTCACTACAGGGATCGCTGCTTTTTATGTAAAGTTCTTGCAAAAACAAGTAATTTTACGGTATGCCCTTTTACCAGTGTCCTACCTTTTCCCTAGATATCCCCTCTTGTATGGGCTGCATCAGCTCCTCGGGTCGCTATAGCTACAGACCTGTTCTATCTCTCCTGATAGGCTGCCAGTACTGGTTGCTATAGCTACAGACCTGTTCAATCTCTCCTTATAGGCTGCCAGCACTGGTTGCTATAGCTACAGACCTGTTCAATCACTCCTGATAGGCTGCCAGCACTGGTTGCTATAGCTACAGACCTGGCTTCTACTGCAGCCTAGTAGAAGCCAATAAACACACCCCAGAATTCAAAGTGAAACCAAGAAAACGGGACTGAGGTAAGAGGAATCATTGTAGTGAGACAACCCCTTTAAGCCTGTCCGTCATGTGGCCCAGAAAGGGTGTGGCCTATGTATCCCTTCACCCCCCCCAGAATGGGCGGTATCTCTTAGATCGGGGACAGTTCAGGGGTGTTCCCAGCCATTTTGGGGGAAGCCCAGCCCTCACATCCTGCAATGTCTGTAATAGATGGAGCATTTGCCATCCTATCAGTCATTTGCATCAGAAATGTCAGATTATAGCACTTTTTTAACAACTTTAGGATTAACAAAGAGGCCCAGATATTAGCAGAGAATTGTCAGTGTTGGCTCTTGCTTATCCCGAGGAGAGTGACCCACAAATATTCTATTCCTCTGTTAGATTGCACAAAATGTAGTCAGCAGTTGGAATAATAAAGAATCTGCTCCTGTGTTAATCTGATGTTACACACTTGCTGTGGGGTGTTCTGTTGATTCTCTCTAAGATCGACCGTTTAATGTGCGGGGCCTCTTGTGTAGGCCAGAATATAAGAATCTCTGCACTGCAAGAAACTTATTCTCACTCTCCTCTACCATATAACCCTATATATCACAGAGCTCAGCTCCTCTCCCTCTATCATATAACCCTATATATCACAGAGCTCAGCTCCTCTCCCTCTATCATATAACCCTATATATCACAGAGCTCAGCTCCTCTCCTCTATCATATAATCCTATATATCACAGAGCTCAGCTCCTCTATCATATAACCCTATATATCACAGAGCTCAGCTTCTCTCCTCTATCATATAACCCTATATATCACAGAGCTCAGCTCCTCTCCCTCTATCATATAACCCTATATATCTCAGAGCTCAGCTCCTCTATCATATAACCCTATATATCTCAGAGCTCAGCTCCTCTATCATATAACCCTATATATCACAGAGCTCAGCTCCTCTCCTCTATCATATAACCCTATATATCACAGAGCTCAGCTCCTCTCCTCTATCATATAACCCTATATATACAATATTTACAAGGACATAATGAATTATAGACCTTATATAGGATCTGTTAGCGCTCAGATCTAAAAATGTTCTTAAATTTTAGAACACTTCATTAATATGCTTTCATTATCAAAGCTATATTTAATTAAAACACATAAAACATATAAAAAATTACAAATATCTGCCTCACTTCAACGCGTTTCACACGACTATTCCTGATGAAGCACGATAGTCGTGTGAAACGCGTTGAAGTGAGGCAGATATTTGTAATTTTTTATATGTTTTATGTGTTTTAATTAAATATAGCTTTGATAACTAAAGCATACTTAATGAAGTGTTCTAAAAATTGAAGAACAGTTTTCAGATCTGAGCGCTAACAGATCCTATACAAGGTCTATAATTCATTATGTCCTTGTAAATATTGTATATATTTTTCCTCATCATCCTCTTGTGCGGAATGTGAGTGGTCCTTGGATCCAGTAGCAGCTAATCATCAGATCTTACTCTTTTGATGAGTTGTACCATATTAGTACAACTCCCTCAGGTGAGCCTAAAATTGATATAACATCTAAGGCTGAATTGAATTTAATATACTACACGATTGGAGTGCGCCTTTTTGTCTTCCCCCACTTTCCCTCTTTGTCTCCTTTGAGGATAACGAGGAGTGCACAAGGTTTTTGACTATATAACCCTATATATCACAGAGCTGAGCTTCTCTCCTCTATCATATAACCCTATATATCACAGAGCCCAGCTCCTCTATCATATACCCCAATATATCACAGAGCTCAGCTTCTCTCCTCTCTCATATAACTCTATATATCACAGAGCTCAGCTTCTCTCCTCTATCATATAACTCTATATATCACAGAGCTCAGCTTCTCTCCTCTATCATATAACCCTATATATCACAGAGCTCAGCTCCTCTCCTCTATCATATAACCCTATATATCACAGAGCTCAGCTCCTCTCTTCTATCATATAACTCTATATATCACAGAGCTCAGCTTCTCTCCTCTATCATATAACCCTATATATCACAGAGCTCAGCTTCTCCTGCTCTGTAACATGTTGCCTGCAGATCAGACGACAGGTTCAATGTGACAGACCCTATGCAGCTGTGTATGGATTAGGTAGAATGATTAGAATGTAAAACCTTTGTATATTCATCCACAGATGTAGCAAAGCTTAACCTGACCGACCACTTTGTGTCGTGACCTCATAATGCGTGATTTTGGTTTTTTTATATGCTTTTCAATGACTTTTGATGTGATCTAACATTTAACACAAAGCCTTGGTCTCACGGTCAAGTTAAAGGGGTTTTCTCACCATGCAGTTTCACAGGCAGCTTTAGAATCACACATGCCGTTCAGGCTATGGGCACGTCTATAGCAGTGATTGATCCATCAGCTTTGCTGTTCCTAGCTATTCTTGGTGCAGTGCACAAATTTTATAACGTGTAGCACTGAGACTGCAGAGTGTTTACTTAGCTAAATGAGAAGCTTTCATTGTCTGTTACTGGAGAGGATACTGTGCAGGAGGTGACTCAGCATGGTCGAAGTGAATGACTCATGGCAGCTTTGAGCAATGACAGGTGAGATAGAGCAGGGAGAGGTGGTCGGAACCAGTGAGACTTGTGAACATTGCCTCCTGAACAAAGAAAAATCAACAAAGCAGAGTATTTAGAAAAAGTCTATCCTTAAATATTAAGATTATTGCAGTGAGAAAACCCCGTTACAACTGGATTTGACTGATGTGTAAATGCAAATCTATTCTGTAAAACAAGCTAAAAACTTAATCTATCAAATAATAAGCTGTAATGCCCCGTCCCTCCCGTGCCTCTCCCGTCGCTCGGTGCCGCTCCCCTCTCCGGGGCGATATTTGTTGTTGCTGTGATCGTGTTTGCCTCCCCGCGGGTCGTTTCGTTCGCCCTCTTCTTGCCTCCTCTCTGTTCTCCGTACGAGGCTGATCTTCTCCTCTGTGAATGTCAAGTAGGAGGAAGGAGAGAAATTACCCCGTCGGGGCTTTAATTGTATTGTTTTGCAGATGAAAAAGGAAATTTTTTTTTTTGTAATTTTTTTTCTTTTTTTCTTTTTTGTTTTAAGGGTCTGCAGAGTCATCTTCACAGCAGAGAAGCCTTGGATCTCTCCAAATTGCTGACAGTGAGAGCTCATATCACTTACTCGGAGAACATGGACAATCTTCACTTTGATCTTCGCTGGGCGGCCGTCACTCTAGCGAATACATTTGAAAGTACTCCTGTAAAGCCCGTCCCAATTATCCCCACGGCCCTCGCCAGGAACCTGAGCAGTCACAATAATATTGCTCAGCTTCAAGGAACACACAAATGCGGGTGAGCTGCTTTTATTCGGAGTGTCCCTCCTACATGTAAAATCCAAATCACGTCGCCTCGGCAAGTGCTCCGTCCTCCTGACCGCCGCGGGGAACGGGTTTTAAGAACACTTGCAAGTTTCTTTTTAGTGATGTGTTTTTTTTTTTTTTTTTTTTTTTTTTTTTTTTTTTTATTCTGTAAATCCATGGTGTGGTTTATATAGAATGCATCTAAACCAAGGTGTTTTTGCAAAAAAAAAATCCAAACAAATATTTTAAGAGGTGGAAGAGGGGAGATGTGGTTTGTATTGGGCGCGCTCGGTAGATAGAATAGTGTTGCCTGTTCTTTTGGCAGTAATGCGGCATGTCGGATATAATGCCCCATTGTAATACCGTATTGGTCGTAGAAGAAGAGATGGAAATGTATGCGTGCACAGATTGGAAATGCTGACCTCCAAGATGGCGTGAAGATATCGCCGCACCGCCAGGCACACCGGCGCTTTTGTGTTCATGGTTTCATTAGGGAATGTTCACACGGTGTATTGGAAGTACACGCTCACCAGCCGGAGGGGGGCATCGACTTCTATTATCCCCGGTGTTCAATATGCGTCGGAGAAGACGGGCATAATGTATAGCTCTCATTGAGTGCTATGCATTACCGTAATTGCAGGGCGCACTCTGGGTGTGCTGCAGCGCAATCGTGCAGCAAAATATGCCCCGTTATTATGTTGTGTGAACCTGCCATAAGGAACAGTTCACACGGCTTAAAATGGGACGTATTTCAGTCCGTAATTACGCGCCGTAGTGCGCGAATTACGGCTGGAATCCGTCCCAGTCATTACGGTAATCCACAGTTCTCATAGAGGACTATGGATTACGTCTCCTCTCCCTGCTCGTGCAATACACCGCGGGGGGGGAGATAAGTGACATGTGAATTACTAGTGGCGTATACGCGCCGCTAGCAATGATTGTCTATGGGCTGGCAAGGTGCCGGCCACCCGCTCACTCCCGCCCCCGTCCACACGGCGTAATTGCGGGGCGTAATTACGTCCCGCAATTAAGCCGTGTGAACATAGCCTAACACTTCTCTATCGGCTGGGTTCACATGTTGCGTTTTTCTGCAATTAAAACACTCACACGCCGCCTTAACCCAAATTTCACAGATGTTCTAAGTTAGTTACAAAACCACTTAATAAATAGACAAAATGCATTTTCTTCTTGTGTTTTTTTTTTTTTTTAAATCTATATATTCAATTGAGAGATGCAAGCGGATGTGCAGTGTGTGAACCCGGACGGATCTTCTAAAATCACATAATGACTTTTTTTTTTTTTTTTTCTCTTCCTTCGTCATCGATGGTTCTATATTTTTGGGTTAATGTAGATCTTTCAGAACTTGTGTTCTGTGGAACGAGTCTTATTTTTTTTGATGGCACCATTTTGAGGAACATGTAACTTATTGATTATCGTTTATTAGATCTCTCAGGAAGAAATGGGGGGTGAGGGGAGTCCAGCGTTGTGTGTGGGGTTTTTTTTTTTTTTTTGTGTTTGTTCCTGCATTTGAAATTTAACGCTGTTCACTGTGCAGTAAAAGTAGCGTAATAATCTTATTCTCTAGGTCAGTACAGTTATGGCCGTACCACATGTGTTTGTTTCACTGTCCTATTTATATTTTGAGACCACTTTGGTTGTATGCGGGTTTTTAATCACTTTTTATTTCATGTTTTTTGAGCAGCTGATGGAGCGGTTTTTTTTTTGTGTATAAATGTTGTACTGGGCAGAGTAGATAGTATAAGTGCCCGTCCACATGACCGGAATTTCAAGTTGGAATACACGCAAATTACTCGTCTTAAACAGAAGTAAAGCCATCCCCATAGACCTCGATAGAAAAGTGTATATATAGTAAAAAAAGTGTGTTTTTGTGAATTGGGGGGGAAAAAAGACAACTTTCTTCTGTTGTGTTCCACGTGGAAAACTTGCTATTGAGGTCAATGGGTTGGCTGTAAAATGCATAGAAAAGGTCTGTTTTAGACATGGATACGACCTAAATCCTCATGAAATGGTCGTTGAAAACCGCGTCGTCCGATGCGGCTTCTGCGGTAAAATCCAATGAGTAAATTATACTAGTCTGGACGTACAATAATCATTTATCGACGTAGCGGATAAAAACTGAAAAAATATAAGATCTATACATATTTGGCTTCTCTGAACCTCTGTTTATGGGATACAAAAAAACGTGGCGGTCCAGGCACAGCATATACCGGCAGGAAATTGCCCACAGGTAGTTTAAGGCTATGTTCAAACGGCGTAATTGTGGCACGTACAGTACGGCCACAATTACGCGGGGTGATTTGGGAGTCGCACTGATCGACCCACCGGCCCCATTGACATTCATTACTTACGGTGCGTATTCGCCGCAAGTAATTGGCATGTCACTTATCTCCCCGCGCGTACAATACGGTCGCATTGTTCGCCTGGGGAGATGAGGCATTATCCATAGTTCTCTATGAGAGCTATGGATTACCGTATTTTGGCGCGCATCTCGCCCATATTAGAGCGCAAATACGATGCGAAATGACGCCGTGTGAACATACCCTAAGAGAGACTTGGTTGGCTGTATAGACTCGCTGTGGCTCTGTCGCAGGTTCCTTTCAGCTACCGAATGTGAATGGCTCCTTTATTGAAAGCCTTTGAATTCTGTCGGCAAAGAGAGCCCCAAGCTCGTGCGTTATTTCTGTTAGTACAGAGCAGGCTCAGTGAGTAAGACCGCTCCGTACTCCCTTAGTGCTGTCGGGATGTACAGTTGTGTCCGGATGTGTTAAGGCAGGGGTCTGCAACGTCTGCTCTCCAACTGTTGGGAAATTACAACCCCCGTCATGCATTTATATAATCCTTATCAGTGGGCATGATGGGAGTTGTAGCTTCCCAACAGCTGGAGCGCCGCAGATTGCAGACAACTGAGCTAAGGGGTTAATGAGAAGTGTCCATAATGGAGCAGCTGCCGTATGAGTGTTAAACCCAGCACTGAGTACATGTAGCATGTATACGTATAAAAGAAAGTATTCAATGTAAGCTGTGCTGTGTCAAAAGGATGCCACGTTCCCGGCATTGAAGGCTATGGATATGCTCCAGAATGCATCTGAAAACCTCCTGTAGGGTGTCCATGCAGCATAGTCTTTATTACAGATGTGAGGCCATTTTTAAACTCTGCTGCCTGGGTTTAAAATGCAAAAAAAAAAAAAAAAAACCTTACAGGGGTTTTGTCATATCTGCTAAGATGCAAATGTACACAAAGCAATGCTGAGCTGAGAGAGCAAGAGACACAGCCAGAGCACAGAGCCATGCATAAGGGATCGTGTGAAATGTTCACTCAGATAATCACATTACAACTAGTGGATTCTGTATACAAAAGACAACACCTTTCTCCACAGCAGCTTGAAAGCTCCTTCATGTTCCCTGTCACCAGATAAAGAAGGGATCTACTCCGATAATCCCACTACAACTAGTGGATTCTGTATACAAAAGACAACATATTTCTACCCGGTGCCTTGAAAGCTTCTTCAGTTCCCTCTCATCAGATAAGAAGTGTGCTCTGCGCAAGCCCGGCCAGCAGCTCTTGTCAGGTCGTATCTAATAGAAGCTTTTAAGTAACTAAGGGCAGGTAAGGCAGCCTGTAGCTCTCTCAGGCTGCAATAGTTTTAATCACATATATTTAGAAAAGTGATTAAATACCCATTTTGGAGGATCCCACGTCAACATTATATCGTGGCAAAACCCCTTTAAGGTTTTTGTCCCCATGGTCTGTTTTTTTTCAGCCAGTTTTACAGACTACTTTCAAAATCGGGAACCTGTCAATCTTTAGAACGGACTTTAATGTTAAATCCGTGCCGCGGTCCCCACTGCACGGATTTTCCGCCGGACGGTTTTTTTAGACCACCGGCGTGACGAAAAACATTCAACATGTACATTCTTCCACCCAGTTTTCGGGCGGAATATGAACAAGTCAATGCAAAGGGGGAGGGTGCAAACAGCAGAGAAAAGCCGTCCCCCCGCGGCCGTGAGTACGACGACCAAAACAGAGCAAACACCGTTCGGCTAATCCGACTGGCATTTGCTCTCTGCCGTGGGGACAAACCCGAATTGTGGCAATTTTTTATTGATATTTTTTTGCTGTAGAACGGATGAGATGTAAAGCCTCTGTATGTGACCGTCCCTTTTCTTCATTAGGTATCTGACCATGGATCAAACCAGGAAGCTGCTCCTCGTGCTGGAATCTGACCCGAAGGCCTACACGCTGCCGCTTGTTGGGATGTGAGTTCGGTGGGGATGGCTGGAGCGGACAGGTCGGGATGGCCGCTCCGTCTCTAAGCTAAATGCTTCATAACGCAGAAGTTCCGATTTGTAGCCATCTTTAACTTTTTCCTATTATGGGAGGGTAAAAAAAAAAAAAAAAAAGTTACGTGGACCGGTTGTAGTTTTTGTTATTTAGAAACACAGAACTTCTATGTTTATCAGTAAAACACCCCCCATCTAGTCTCCACTTGTATGAGAGGGTAGTGAGATAGTCCAGTCCACACAATTTATTGGCCACTAAATACCGCAATACATTTAGTAGTGCCCAGACCTTGCCTTTAGTCAGGGAATCTCCACCCTCTTCAGCTCACTTAGACATACAAACTAGAGGCTTTAAATGCAGTATTTAATTGAAGTTACTTCAAGGATTATTATATGCATATGCTGTAAATCTTCTGGACCCAATGGTCCTGATACAGTCTATAATTGCAATAGTAATATAAATATGGGCAATACTTAGCTGTAACCCAGCTTAAGGAATTTTAGGTTTCCAGTTAGAGCCGACACAGAAGCGTCCTCACTCCACGCCACCCAGCGAGCTTTCGGAACACAACGGTTCCTTCATCAGGCATCATGCCCATATTTACATTACTATTGCAATTATAGACTGTATCAGGACCATTGGGTCCAGAAGATTTACAGCATATGCATATAATAATCCTTGAAGTAACTTCAATTAAATACTGCATTTAAAGCCTCTAGTTTGTATGTCTAAGGTAGTGAGATAGTCGCCTTTTTTAATTAATGCTATTTTTTATTTTGGGTAAGTCCTCAAAAAAATTACCCGACTCTTGTTTTTATGTTGAGCACATTCTTAAATTTCTCCTCTCGCTGTCAATCTTTTGAAAAATATCCTGAGGGTCTCCTGTTCTGTAGAGATCACTTTCCCGCAGTCTCATCACAGGGAGGATCACACGGACAGGTAACACCTATATATAGATAACACAGGATCCACCATTCACTATAGGAGATGTCACAGCTCCCTCTCCTCCTCCCTGCACAGGTCACATGCCCACAACATTCTATAGAAGTCAATGGGTCTGCTCCACTTCACAAGCTCCTATGTGCATGAAGCAGCTGTTAAAAGCAGCTCGGGCAAGATGGCCGCCCTCATAATCCTATACAGGCAACAGAATTGAGACATCAGTCAGAAAATTAAAATTGTGAAGAAAAGATGTCAGGGTCTCATTATAATTAGTGTAAAACTATATTGGTGATAGATTCCCTCTACATTTTGTACATACAGCAAAGAGTAAAAAAAAAAGTTATCCTGTTCTGCAAACCACGGCGCCACCAATTACCATCTGGTTTGTCGTAAGGCCTTTCAATTTTTGGCGTTTTGGAAGGGGATAGTAATGGGATAGGGACAAGTCTGGAGATGTGTCTTGCTTTCACTGTGGAATAATGAAGTTTTGTCAGCTCAAAATATTCAAGTCCAACTATATTTCAACACCTCCTTGGAATTTTTTTTTATTGTACAGATACAGGGTTACCCCCAATGTGCATGTGTGCGTCTCTTTTGCGATTTTGTAGTCAATTAGCCAAACAGTTTGTAATAAACGGGCATCATTTTTTTAAACTGTCCAGCAGTCAGACTGTCTTTGGAGCCCATAGCGGCCGACCGGAGCCCATAGCAACCAGAGCTCACCTTTCATTTCTTAAACTGCTATTGAAAGCTGCACTCTGGTTGCTCGCTCCGGGCGCTTGGCTGGTTGGTTGCTCGCCCCGGGCGCTTGGCTGGTTGGTTGCTCGCTCCGGGCGCTTGGCTGGTTGGTTGCTCGCTCCGGGCGCTTGGCTGGTTGGTTGCTCGCTCCGGGCGCTTGGCTGGTTGGTTGCTCGCTCCGGGCGCTTGGCTGGTTGGTTGCTCGCTCCGGGCGCTTGGCTGTTTGGTTGCTCGCTCCGGTTTGGTTGCTCTGGGCAGCTGGACAGTTTTGATCAATGAGGCCCGACGTGCAATCTACTTATTGAAGCAATATCGGTGCTGGTGTCTTCTTTAAAGCTGATTGACCCATGAATTTGCTCCTCTGTGGTGATTGAGCCGTAAGATGTTCATTTCCCCCGATTGTCACTAATGTTCTCCTGTTCTCCCTGCAGTTGGCTGAGCGGCGTCACACACATCCACAGTCCTCAGGTGTGGGCCAGCTGTCTGCGCTACATGTACAGCTCTTCCATTAAAGAGAGGTGGGTAACGTCCTGCAATGGGTGCATCCTGGTCGCCGTTCTAAACTCGTGCACGTACGGCTCGTGATATTAGTGTACATGAGCCTTTAGGCCGGGCTTTGATTTGTATCTATGGTCTCTGCAGGTTACCAGGTAGAAAATAATAGAATAATAATTTTATGCTCTGATTTGATATTTTTAGAATGGTTTTTATATTTTGAGAATTTTAAATGTTGTAATTTATTATAAATATTTATTTTACATTGGTCCAAGAAAGGGGAATAAAGACCTGAAGGGTATGTTCACACAGTGTTTTGCGTCCGTGTGAACATAGGCTTTTTTGATGCGTGTCTGGGTCCGTCTGAACGGACCCAGACACGCATCTAGCAATGAGCAGTGCGTTTAACACTGCTGGTAATGGGAAACACGCAGCGGCGTTCACACGATTGATTGCCGCTGCGTGTTTGCATCGCATCTGTCGGGTCCGTCTTTCGGATGCGATCCAAGAAATGACATGTCATTTCTTGGAGCGGATCTGAAAATTGGATTGGACAGACACGATGCAAACACGCAGCGGCGATCACTCATGGGATATACTGAAGGAGGAAAGGGAAACTCCTGAATGCGGGCGTGAAGCACCACCAGTTCATTTAACCATATTGCTACCGGTCTCTTTTGGAAGTATCCTTGCAGTAGGCCATCATTGTCTAAAGTGAGACAACCCCTTTAAGAAGAAGAGTGGATCAAACTGAAGGGTTACGTGTGCTGCATCCAACCTGAAAAGCAGGATCCCTTCCTCTGCTCCTGTTCACATCTTCTGTATCCAGCGATTCTGAGCTTGCGTGTTCACGGTCCTTTTTTCTCCTGGCAGGGTGCTTTCTGAGTCCGGCAGTTTCCTCATAGTCCTGTATTCACTCACCCACAAGGAGCCCGAGTTCTACGAGTGCCTTCCTTGCATCGGTCACGACCCCCTTGGCTTTCAGTTGCTGACATGTGAAGATGCGTTGCATCTCTTCAAGGTGACTTGTCGCTTGCAATGAGTAAATGCTTTGTATCTGCAGGAGAAGCGATGTATATTCACTTGTGTATCTATTCCAGAACGTGGAATCTTCCAAGCAATCCCACCTTCAGTTTGAGCTTTCCACCGAGAGCCAGAACTCGGACGCTTACCTGTTCAACGAGGTGTCCAAGACTATTTCAGCTACTGTGTAAGTGTCTGGGGGCGGGGGTGCGCCGCTGTCTGGGGGCGGGGGTGCGCCGCTGTCTGGGGGCGGGGGTGCGCCGCGGTCGGGGGGCGGGGGTGCGCCGCTGTCGGGTTGCCCCAGTGCATTGATTTGCCCATTCTGTTCTGTTGGATGGATTTACGGATTCCTCTTTATGTGCACGCTTCCAGGTTCAAACCAAATACGTCTCCTACCAAATTATCTGTGAGCGACCATGATTCTGGAGTAGAAGATGAGGATTTTTCTCCCAGGCCTTCTCCTCGCCCTCATCCATCGTTTCAACAGGTAAAGAAAGTGACGTCCATGCAATAAAATGGATTGAAAACTTACTTCAAGCCAGGATGTGCAACCAGGAGGGGTGGTGGGAAAGCTCACCCAATAGCTGACCCGTCATCACTTCCGGCTTATCTCCCCGGCAAAGAGAGGTTTATACTGATCATGTAAGGGCAAGGGTTTTCGGACGGTTTTTCAGGCGGTTTGCGGTTTTGGAGACCGCCTGAAAAACCGGCCGAAAATGAGCACAACGGGCTCCTATGGAAAACCCGTGCAGGGTTTTCCGCCCGCGGTCCGCTCAAAAAAACATTGAGCATGTTCATTCTTCCATCCGGTTTCCGGACACCTCAATGGGAGAGGGGCCGTGGGCACGGCCGCAAAACCGGATTAACCGACCGGTATTTGTCCCTTGCACTGTGAACGCGCCCTAAATCTGTCTCTGTCCCACTGAGGCTCCTGAGCAATAACCATTGGTGCCCCTTCACTAGAGGCTGAAAACCTGAGCTTCAGCATCATAGATCAGGATGTGTATATAGACAGGTGTGTGGTTTGGTTGGTTTGCGTTTATTACAATCTCTCCTAGTTACATAGTTTGTAAGGCTGATAAGAGACGTTCAGCCAATTGTAGTGTTGATCCAGAGGAATATACATTTTATATTTCTCCTATAGATTGACGTATGGGCTTTGTGCAGGTGCCTCAGTGAAGTTCTGCAATATTTTAGGCTGGTTCCTCTTGGTTTAATCTTGGAGGATGATTCCCGTCATTGCCGGTAAATGTTACTCATGTTTTTCGCAGTTTGAACATTTATCACTTCGGCCGTGTTTTTTTTTTTTTTTTTTTTACAATTTGGATGTGTATGTATATACAGTTGTAACAGAAGTTTCCGATCCGCAATATAAAAGTCAATCTGGAGGTTTTCTCCTCTTCCCCTCTATATAAAGCCCCTCTGCAGGTTTTTCTCTCCTCCCTCTTATATAAAGTCCCCAATCTGCAGGTTTTTCTCTCCCTCCCGCCTCTTATATAAAGCTCCCTATCTCGCAGGTTTCTCCATCCCCTCTAAATAAAGCCGCTCTTCTGCAGGTTTCTCCCACCATCTATTATAAAGCCCCATCTGCACGGTTTCTCCCTGCCCCTCTATATTAAGCCCCATCTGCAGGTTGTCTCCCTCCCCTCTATATAAGCCCATCTTGCAGGTTTCTCCCTCCCACTATATATAAAAGCCCCATCTGCAGGTTTCTCCCCTCCCCTCTATATATATAAAGCCCCATCTGCAGGTTTTCTCCCTCCCTCTTATAAAGGGCCCCATCTGCATGGTTTCTTCCCTCCCCTCTATATAAAGCCCCATCTGCAGGTTTTTTTGTCTCTCTGATCATGAAATCGAATAAACCGTTCCCCATTTTAGGTCAATTAGGAAACCAAAATTATTTCTATTTGCCAAATCGCAGAAATGAGGGAGAATTTTAAGGACACTTTTTATTAGTTCTGCAAGTCAGAAGTTTACTCCATTGTCATTAGTATTGTACTTTGCCTTTAAACTGTAGGACTTTGGTGTCAAACGTTTCTGATCCTCTCACAAGCTTCTCACAATAGTTGGTGGGGGGGGGGGGGGGGGAAAAAAAAAAAAAATATTTTTTTTTGGTCCTTCCTCCTGGACAGAACTGGTGGTCACTGAGCCATGTTTGGGGGTCAACTTGCTCGCTCCGGACTTTTCAGCTTTGCCCATTACATTCCCAATAGGATTTTGAGATCAGGGATTTGTGATGGCTGACTCCAAAAACAATGGTTTGGATCTCCATAAGCACTTTGAGATAACCAGTTGCAGTAGCTTTGGATCATTGTCCATTTGGAAGTAATCCCATTTTCTGCCCAACTCTGACTTCCTGGCTGTTGTCTGAGATGTTTACTTCAGTTTTGCCACATAATCTTTCCTTTCCTCATGGATGCCATAATATTTTGTGGCTTGCCACTGTCCTCCTGCAGCAAAACAAACCATCATACATAGATGCTGCCTCCCCCACTGTGTGTTTGACAGTTGGGACGATGTTCTTAGGTTTCCAAGCTTCTCCCTTTTTCCTCCAAACGCAGCGATGCTCATTATGACCAAACAGTTCAGTTTTAGTTTCGTCAGACAAAGGACGTGTCTCCAGAAATGTAGGTCTTTGTTCCTTCATTTGACGCAAACAATCCTGCTTTTTATGTTTTCTTTGGAGTACGGCATCTCTCTATCCTGCAGAGCGGCATTTCAGCCATGTGATACAGTTCTCGTTTCACTGTGGTTGACATTTAATCCTACAAGCTTCGCCAGCATCTTCACAAGGTGGCTTTTGTTCTATCTGGATCGTTGATTTTGCACTATGTCGGACCAAGAAGCACATCATCTCTGAGACACAGAAACCCCGTTCTCCCTCCTGGGGGGGGACGGGGCGGGGGGGATTATTTATGATGGATCGGACATTCAATATGTTTGGTACTTTGTGTATACATTGTTTGTACAGATGAACGAAACGCCGTTAGGTATCTTGAAATTGCAGGGATGATCAGACTTGTGTATGTCAACAGTCTACTTCCTGATATCCTTGGCTGACTTTCTTTAAAACTTTCCCATGATGTTACACAGAGAAGCTGTGTGTTTCTGGTGTGAAAAAAATACTAGATGTGCCAATTCAACCAGAATCAGAAGTTCCACAAGACTGATGCATCATATTGATGGGTGGTCCCAACATTGTGTAAAGGCGGAGTAATCCCTGTGTATGGAAAAACTTCTGACTTTGCAGAAAGTAATAAAATGCCTTAAAAATTTCTCTCCATCTCATTAATCTGCATTGGCAAATAGAATTAATTTTGGTTCCTAATTGACTAAAACGGGGAAGGTTTATCTCTGATTTCATGTCAGAGAGAGAGAAAAACCTTCAGATGGGGCTTTATATAGAGGGAGTAAACCTGCAGAGGGGCTTTATATGAGGGGGAGAATCGAGATCCTGAGATGGGGCTTTAATAGAGGGAGGAGAGACTGCAGATGGGGCTCTTATATAGAGGTGAGGGGAGAAACATGCAGAATGTGGGCTATGCTTTATATAGAGGGCGTGAGTGAGACTGACAGATGGGGCTTTAATATAGAGGGGAGAGTGGAGAGGGGACCTGTAACGATGGGGCTTTATTTATAAGGATGGGAGGGAGTGAAAACCTGCAGGGGCTTTATATAGAGGGGAGAGAGAATAGCTGGATGGGGTTTATTTATAAAAAACATGGCGAGGAGGCAGAAACCTGCAGATGGGGCTTTATATAAGTGGGGAGGAGGCAGACTGCAGATGGGCTTTATATAGAGGGAGGAGGGAGAATAGAAACTGCAGATGGGGCTTTTTTTGAGGGAGGAGGAGAAACCTGCAGATGGGGCTTTATTAGAGGGTGGGAGGGAGATACCCTGGATGGGGCTCCCCCCCCCCCTTTTATATAGAAGGGAGGGAAGGGTTTCCATAGTATGGGGCTTTATATAGAGGGAGGGAGGGAGAAACCTGCAGATGGGGCTTTATATAGAGGGAGGGAGGGAGAAACCTGCAGATGGGGCTTTATATAGAGGGAGGGAGGGAGAAACCTGCAGATGGGGCTTTCTATAGAGGAGGTGAGGGATGATACCTGCAGATGGCGGCTTTATATAGATTGGTGCAGGTAGGAGAAACTGCAGATGGGGGCTTTATATAGATGGGGAGTGGATCGGGAGGAACCTGCAGATGGGGTTTATATAGTCCCCGCCCCCCCCCGCCCTGTAGGAGAAACCTGCAGATGGGGTTTATTATAGAGGGAGGGAAGGGATGCAACCTTGATGCAGATGGGCTTGTATTTATAGAGGGAGGGAGGGAAGAAACCTGCAGATGGGCTTTATATAGGAGGAGGGAGGGTAGAACCTGCAGATGGGCTTTATTAGAGGAGGGAGGGGAGAAACCTGCAGATGTGGGCTTTATATAGAGGGTGGCGAGGCTGAGAAAACCTGCAGATGGGGCTTTGATATAAGAGGGAGGGAGTGGAGTAACTGCACGATGGGCTTTATCTAGAGGGAGCGACGGGGAGGTAACTGAGATGGGGCTTTATATTGAGGGAGGGAGGGAGAAACCTGACAGTTTATGGTGGCATTTATTATAGAGGGATAGGGAGGGAGAATAACTGCAGATGGGTATTTATATAGAGTGAGGGGGAGAACCTGTGCAGGTGGGTCTTATACTAGAGGGGGGAGGGGAGAACTGCCAGATGGGGCTTTATATAGAGGGAGGGAGGGAGAAACCTGCAGATGGGGCTTAGATATAGAGGGAGGGAGAGGAAGAAACCTCCCATGCAGATGGCGTCCTTTATATAAGAGGGAGGAGAGGAGCGGATGAAACCTGCAGAGATGTGGGCTTCTATGAGTAGACCGGGAAGGGAGGGAGAAAAACCTGCAGATGGGGCTTTATATAGAGGTGAGGAGGGAGGGAGAAACTGCGAGATGTGCTTTATATAGAGGGAGGGAGGGAGGGAGAAAACCTGCCAGATGGGGCTTTATATAGAGGTGGAGGTTGAGGTAGGGAGGAAACCTGCAGATGGGCGCTTTATATAGAGGGAGGCGAGGGAGTGGAGGGAAGAACCTGCCGATGGGGCCGTTTATATTGAGGTGGGAGGAGGGAGGAGAGAAACTGAGATGGGGCTTTTATATAGAGGGAGGGAGGGATGGGAGGAAACTGCAGATGGGGCTTTATAAGAGGGAGGAGTGAGAAACCTGCCAGATGGGGGCTTTATATGGAGGAGGGAGGGAAGGGAGAAACCTTGCGATGGGGCTTCTATATAGAAGAGGAGGGAGAGGAGGTAAAACAGCAGATGGGGCTTTATATAGAGGGGGGGGGAGAAACATGCAGATGGGGCTTTATTAGGAGGGGATGGAGGAGAAACCTGCAGATGGGGCTTTATATAGAGGGAGGGAGGGAGGGAGAAACCTGCAGATGGGGCTTTATATAGAGGGAGGGAGGGAGGGAGAAACCTGCAGATGGGGCTTTATATAGAGGGAGGGAGGGAGGGAGAACCATGCGGAGGGGGCTGTATAGAGAGGGAGGGAGGGAGGGAGAAACCTGCAGATGGGGCTTTATATAGGAGGGAGGGAGGGAGGGAGAAAAACCTGCCAGATGGGGCTTTCATATGGGTGGGAGGGAGGGAGGGAGAAACCTAGCCGATTGGGGGCTTTATATGGAGGGAGGGAGGGCAAGAAACGCCTGCAGATGGGGCTTTATATGGAGGGAGGGAGGGAGGGGAAAACCTGCAGATGGGGCTTTGATATGGGAGGGAGGGTAGGGAGGAGAAACCTGCAGATGGGGCTTTATAGAGGTAGGGAGGGAGGGAGAAACCTGCAGAGGGGGCTTTATATAGAGGGAGGGACGCAGGGAGGCAGAAACCTGCAGCATTGGGCTTTATATAGAGGAGGAGGAGGGAGAAACCTGCGGATGGGGCTTTATATAGAGGGAGGGAGGGAGGAGAAACCTGCAGAAGGAGGCTTTTTATAGAGGGAGTGAGGAGGGAGAAACCTGCCAGATGGGCTTATATAGAGGGAGGCGAGGGAGGGAGAAACCTGATAGATGGGGCGTTTTATATGAGAGGGTAGATATATAGATAGATGGCGGGATGGGAGAAACTGCAGATGGGGCTTTATATAGAGGGGAGGGAAGGGGAGGGAGAAACTGCAGATGGGGCTTTAATATAGAGGGATGGAGGGTTGTGAGGGAGAGGATGAAAACTGCAGTTGGGTCTTTATATTGAGGGAGGGAGGGAGGGAGGAGAACCTGCAGATGGGGCTTTATATAGAGGCGAGGGAGGGAGGGGAGGGAGATACCTGCAGATGGGGCTTTATATAAGAGGGAGGGAGGGAGTGGAGGGGAGAAACCTGCAGAGTGTGGGCTTTTTATAGTTGGGAGGGAGGGCGGAGGGAGGAAACCTGCAGATGGGGCTTTTATATAGAGGGAGGGAGGCTCTGGATTCCTTTGAGGGAGGGACGAAACCTGCAGTTGGGGCTTTATATAGAGGGAGGGAGGGATCATTTGTGTAAGGGAGGGAGAAACTGCAGATGGGGGCCTTTATTATAAGGGGGGAGGGAGGGAGAAACCTGCAGATGGGGCTTTATATAGACGGGAGGGAGGGAGGGAGTAACTGCGCAGATGGGGCTTATATAGAGGGAGGGAGGGGACGGGAGGGATGAAACCTGCAGATGGGGCTTTTTAAGAGGGAGGGAGAAAACCTGCAGATGGGGCTTATATTAGAGGAGGGAGGGAGGTGAAACCTGCAGAAGGGGCTTATATAGAGGGAGGGAGGGAGGTGTCTTTTTTCTCCTCACAAACCAACAAATACCACCACCACCAATTGGGCATCACCCCCCCCCACCCCCCCTGGGAGAAACATGCAGATGGGGCTTTATATAGAGGGAGGGAGGGAGGGAGAAACCTGCAGATGGGGCTTTATATAGAGGGAGGGAGGGTGGTGAGGGAGAAACATGCAGATGGGGCTTAATACTAGAGAGGAAGGGAGGGAGAAACCTGCAGGTGGGGCTTTATACTAGAGGGAGGGAGGTGACGTAGGAGAATACTTGCAGATTGGGGCTTTATATAGAGGGAGGGAGGGAGAAACCTGCAGATGGGGCTTTATATAGAGGGAGGGAGGGAGGGAGAAACCTGCAGATGGGGCTTTTATATATGAGGGAGGGGAGGGAGGGATGAAACCTGCAAGATGGGGTGTACTATAGATGAGGGGAGGAGGGAGAAACCTGCAGATGGGGCTTCTATATAGAGGGAGGAGGGAGAGAACCTGCAGATGGGGCTTTATATAGGGGATCTAGGGAGGGAGGGGAGAAACCTGCAGATGGGGCTTTTTTAGAGGGAGGGAAGGGAGAAAACTGAGATGGTGCTATATATAGAGAGAGGGAGGGAGGAGGGAGGGATGACACGCAGATGGTGGCTTTATATAGAGGGAGGGATGGGAGGGAGAAACTGCAGCATGGGGCTTTATATAGAGGAGGGAGGGAGGAGAAAGAACCTACAGATGGGGCTTTATATAGAGGGGAGGGAGGGAGGGAAGAACTGCAGGATGGGGCTTTATATAGTGGGAGGGAGGGAGGGAAAGACTGCAGATGGGGCTTTATATTAGAGGGAGGAGGAGAGGAGGGGAGAAACCTGCAGGATGGGGGCTCTTTATAGAGGCGGGTAGAGGGACGGGAGGGAAGGAAACTGCAGAATGGGGCTTTATATAAGAGGTACCGTGTCTGAGGAGAGGGATGGGTACGGGAGCGAGAAACTCATGCAGGATGGAGCGCTGCTATATAGAGGGAAGGGAGAGGATGGGACTGGGCAGAAACCTGGCAGATGGGGCTTTTATATAGAGGGAGGGGAGGGGAGGGGAAGGGAGAAACTGCAGATGGGGCGTTTATATGGAGGGAGGGGGGAGGGCAGAAACCATTGCAGATGGGGCTTTATTAGCTAGAGGGAGGGAGGGAGAAACTGCAGAGATGGGGCATTATATAGAGGGAGGGGAGGGAGGAGAAACCTGCAGAATGGTGGCTTTATATAGAAGGTGAGGGAGGCGAGGGAGGGATGAAAACCTGCAGATTGGGGCTTTTTATAGAGGGAGGGATGGAGGGAGGGGAGAACATGCAGATGGGGCATTTTATATAGAGGAGGGAGGGAGAAACCTGCAGATGGGGCTTTATATAGAGGGAAGGGAGGGAGGGAGAACACCACTTGCAGATGGGCGGCTCTGTATATTAGAGGTGAGGGAGGGAGGGAGAGAACTGCAGATGGGGCTTTATATAGAGGGAGGGAAGGAGGCGAGGAGAGGAAACCATGCAGATGAGGGCAGATTTAGGGAGTTGTGTATATAGAGGGATGGGAGGGAGGGAGGAAACATAGCAGATGGGGCTTTATATAGAGGTGAGGGAGGGAGGGAGAAAACCTGCAGATGGGCCTTATATGAGGGAGGGAGGGATGGAAGAAACCTGCAGATGGTGGCTTTATATTAGAGGAGGGAGGGAGAAACTGCAGATGGGGGATTTACTATAGAAGGGGAGGAGGGAGGGAGAAACTGCACGGATGCGGCTTTATATAGAGGGAGGGAGGGAGGGAGAAACCTGCAGATGGGGCTTTATATCAGAGGGACGGGAGGGAGGGAGAAACTGCAGATGGGGCATCTTATATAGAGTGGAGTCGTGAGAGGGTGGGGGGAGAAACCTGCAGATGGGGCTTTATATAGAGAGGAGGGAGGACGAAACTCTGAGTATGCGGATTTATATAGAGGGAGGAGGGAGAGACTGCAGATGGGTGCTTTTATATAGAGGGAGGGATGGGAGAAACCAAGCGTGGGGCTTTATATAGAGGAGGGAGAAACCAGCAGATGGGCTTTATATAGAGGAGGTGTAGAACCAGCAGATGGGGCTTCTACTATAGAGCGGAGGCGAGGAGCGGAGTAGAAACCTGCAGATGGGGCTTTATATTAGAAGGGAGGGCGGGAGAGAGAAACCTGGAGTGGGGCTTTATTTAGATTGGGGAGGGAGGGAGAGGAGGGAGAAACTGCAGATGGCGGCTTTTATATAGAGAGGAGGGATGGGAGGGAGGCGATGGGGGCTGTATAGAGGGAGGGAAGTGAGGGAGAAACTGCAGATGAGGGCTTTTATATAGTGGAAGGAATGGGATGGGAGAAACCTGCAGATGGGGCTCTTTAATATAGAGGGAGGAGGGAAGGAGAAAACTGCGCAATGGGGCTTATATATAGGAGGGAGCGAAGGAGGGAGAAACTGCCAGATGGGGCTTTACTATAGAGGGAGGGAGGGATGGGAGAAACCTGCATGCATGGGCATTTTATTCTATGGAGAGGAGGTGAGGGGAGGGAGAAAACTCTGCAGATGGGGTCTTTATTATGTGGGATGGCGAGGGTAGGGTATACAAGGAGAAACCTGACGATGGTAGGCTTTATATAGAGGGAGGGAGGGAGGGATGAAACCTGCTGATGGGGCCTTTATTTAGAGGGAGGGGAGGTTGGGGGGAGAAACCTGAGATGGGGCTTTATATAGAGGGAGGGTGGGTTGTAAAATCTTGTGCGTCATGGCAGGGGATGGGATGAATGAACCTGCAGATGGGGCTTTCTATATGAGCGACAGCAGGGATAGAAGGGAGGTATGGGAGGAAGAAACTGCTAGATGGCGGTTGTGGGGTAGGAGGCTTTATATAAGAGGGAGGGAGGGGGGCGGAAATGCAGATGGTGGTTTATATACGAGATGCGAGGGAGGGAGGGACTGTGGGCATTTAGGGTTGGGCCAATCAGGGAGGGAGAAACCTGCAGATGGGGCTTTATATAGAGGGAGGGAGGGACGGGATGGAAGAAACCTGCAGATGGGGCTTTATATAGAGGGAGGGAGGGAGGGAGGAGAACCTGCAGATGGGGGCTTTTATAATAGAGGGAGGAAGGGAGGGAGGGGAGAAGACATGCAGATGGAGGGTTTTAATTAGATGGAGGGATGGGAGGGAGGGAGGCAAATGCGCACCCCCCCCCCCCCCGGGCATTTATATAGAGGGAGGTGGGAGGGAGGGAGATGAAACCTGCAGGATGGGGTTGTATATAAGAGGGAGGAGGGAGGGAAAACCTGAGATGGCGGACTTTTATAGAGGAGGGAGGGAAGAGGGAGAAAGCTGCAGATGGGGCTTTAAATAGAGTGGAAGGGAGGGAGGGCAGGTAGAAACTGCAGATGTGGCGGTTTATATAAGCAGGGGAGGGCCAAATCAATCAATTTCTCGGACGCTGAAGAGGGAGGGAGAAACCTTGCAGATGGGCTTTATATAGAGGGAGGGAGGGAGGGAGAAAACTTGCAGATGGGGCTTTTATAGAGGGAGGGCCGGGAGGAGATAAACTGCAGATGGGGCTTTATATAGAGGGAGGGAGGGAGGGAGAAACCTGCAGATGGGGCTTTATATAGAGGGAGGGAGGGAGGGAGGGAGAAACCTGCAGATGGGGCTTTATATAGAGGGAGGGAGGGAGAAACCTGCAGATGGGGATTTATATAGAGGGAGGGAGGGAGGGAGAAACCTGCAGATGGGGCTTTACTTAGAGGGAGGGAGAGGAGAACACCTGCAGATGACGGGGCTTGGTAAAATAGAGGGAGGAGGGAGGAGAAACCTGCAGAGGGGGCTTTTTATAGAGGGAGGGAGGGTAGAAACCTGCAGATGTGGCGTTTATATAGAGGAGGAGGAGGGAGAAACCTGCAGGATGGGCTTTACTATATAGAGGGGAGGGAAACTTCTGGTGTTTTATATGAATACACACCGGGATGTATTGACAGTGAGATGAGATCACTTAAGCTTAATGTTCAGACCCTGGAGGACACCGGTAACGTGTGGCCGGAGTGATGGGGTAGCCTGGATGTTCGCACACTTTTAAGCAGCCCTGTCCAATAAGCTTGGAGAGTTTGAGTAAATGGCTGAGAACAGATTTATTTTCTAATCTCCCCGTGCCCCCGGCGTCTGTGCTCAGACAACTGCGGCCTGTGACCTATTTTTACCTCTAGGTGGCGCCAGTGTTCACGTTTCTGGTGTCTCATGTACAGTTCTCAGGAGGCCATTGGTGGTGACTGCCCTGAAGGGGGAATCCAAAAGTGCGAACTGTTCAGGGAGGTCTAAAAATAGGAAGACAAATATTTGAAACCACAAAGAAGCGTCTTCCATGTAACCAGACTTGTTCCAGCCCCGTCGCGTCCCGACCGATGACCTCGCAGGTCAGTCTTCACGTGACCCTTAGCAGACAGGCCCCGGGTCACTTGTGTTACCCATGTAAATTTGGGTCGGGTCCGTGGGGGAGCAGCCCTGGGAGCGGTTCTGGGGCTGCCAGGAGTTTACACCAGAACTTTTTTTCCCACTCCCCCCCCTACACACGGGGCGAGAGGGTTTGGGACTTTTGGAACAATCTCTTGAACTTCATTAGTGAAAACCAGTGCTTCTATGGAGAGTTGTTGTCGTCTTTGATGCTCGAGTTTGGGAATTTGAAGTTAAGTTGTGTTGGTTGGAAAAAGCCTCTTGTCCATCAATGCCAACCAGATGGCGGCACAGTGCGGGCGGTTATTTTATTACTGGGAAATGTAGAAATAGTACAGCTCGCCTGCTGAGTTGGCAGCAGAAGGATTTAACATTGCGGGACACCACCCTCAGCTGAAGGAGGTAGGTATATTTTGTTTTAATGAAAATAGTAACTTTGGGCCACATGGTTTTAAAACCCGTTTAGGTTAAAAAATCACTTTTTTTCCGTAGGTTATATGAGCAAAAAAAAAGTGGTTTTAGACCTAAACAGTTTTCATACATGTGGCCCTTAGTTTAAAAAATAAAATAAAGTAAAATTTCGAAATTGGACAACTCCTGCCTGTGGGTAACGCCAAAATAGGTTGCACTTTATGGCATTAAATTTATCCTGTCAGACGGTTTAGTCTACCCTATCTGGAAGCAAGAAGAGAAGCTGAGCTCTGTAATATATAGGGTTATATGATGGAGAGAAGCTGAGCTCTGGGATATATAGGGTTATATGATAGAGGAGCTGAGCTCTGGGGATATATAGGATTATATGATAAGGAGAGGAGAGCGACTCTGGGGATATATAGGGTTATATAAAATAGAGGAGAGAAGCTGAGTTGTGATATATAGGGTTATATGTTAGAGGAGAGGAGCTGAGCTCTGTGATATATAGGGTTATATGATAGAGGAGAGGAGCTGAGCTCTGTGAGATATAGGATTATATGATAGAGGGAGAGGAGCTGAGCTCCGTGATATATAGGGTTATATGATAGAGGAGAGGAGCTGAGCTCTGTGATATAGGGTTATATGATAGAGGAGAGAAGCGGAGCTCTGTGATATATAGGGTTATATGATAGAGGGGGGGGAGCTGACTCTGTGATATATAGGTTATATGATAGAGGAGAGGGGCTGAGCTCTGTGATATATAGGGTTATATCATATAACCATCTGACAGGTTTGCAGTAAATAACATGTTATAGATGCTGTACACTGAGTTGAGTATAAGATACTATTAGTATAATGAAGTGATATCTATATATAGAATTTGTTTTTTCTCCATACAGGCAGCTAAGATCCAGCCGTCTGTGCCGGAGCTCTCTCTGGTATTTGGAAGTCACGTAGAACCAAGATCTGGAGCTCAGCAGATCAATAGTAAGAAGATCCCTCCCTTCTCTTCAACACCAAAAAATGTCAATCAGCTCCCGGGGTCGTTGTGTCCAAATAACAGCCCCCCTGTGAAGGTGCCTTGTACCAGTCCATCGCTCATTCCCTTAAAGACTACGAAGAGCCAAGCGGCAAAGTCCAAGGTCCGCTCGTCTGCAGGGGATCGGCCGAACCTTCATCCCAACGCAAAGGGGCAAAGCAGAAGAAGCTCCACCTCGTCCTCCTCGTCCTCTCTGTCCACCCCTCGGACCGGCTCTTCCCCGGACACATCTGTGCATCAGGTCAGAGGTTCGGCCGAACTCGATCTGAGCTGTAACCTCAATGGGTCGTGCCAGGAGCGGGCGGTGACGCCCCCGACTCTCGCCTCCAGTCACTCGCCCCTATTACAGCCTCCAGCCCATAATGTGACTCTTCCTCTTCCACCAAGGAAGCTTGGCGAGATGCCCAAACAGTCTCCTAATTACCCCCCTTGTCATCACAGAGGAGTCTGTAACTGCTGCCACAATATTACCGCACCTCCGTGCCACACTGCAAGGCCAGTGATGAACGGTTGCATCAACCACTGCGGTGCGGAGAGCCCACCGGAAACTTCCGGAAACATGGTTCCCCCGTTCCCGAATATGAGTTGTCCGACCGTGTGCTGCAGTGCGGTGTGTGCGGGCTCTTCCAGAGCAGGGAGCTGCTCGTCCCCGGTGGAGAGCGCGCTGTCGCCGGGCAGGAGGGATTCTTTACCTAGGAGTACGTGCAGTCGGACATGCCAGCACAGTACACCTCCAGCAATGGCCGCCACCAATGGCATGTTGGGCCTGTCCACAGAAGCCTACCGCCTCCTGGCCCAGCAGGACCGCCAGCTGAAACTTCTCCAGGCTCAGGTAGGTGGACTTGGATTCAGCTCCCAGAAAATCTCTTGCTAATGCTCCGATTCCTGATGAATTTTAAAGGGGTGCTCCCATCATGCACTTTGGCATATTGACATGATAGACCATCAAAGTCTAATAGGTGTGGGTTTCACCACCTGGGACCGGCATCTATCTTGGGAACGAGCACCTGAAAGTCTAGACTCGGAATGGAGAATCGGTCCCCGCTTGTTTACAAACCCCTTTGTTTTAGGGGTTCTGAGTACAGCCGCCAATTTCTCCCCTTACTGGGGAATCCCAAAGAACGAATGGAGAACACGGTGCCCCTTTTCTGGGGACTCCCCTAGAGGAGAATGGGAGAACACAGCGTCCCCCGTACGGGAACTCCCATAGAAAGAATGGAGAACACGCGCTCCCCTGTTGGGGAAATCCCATTGAACAAATGGAGAACACAGCGCTCCCCTGTACTGGGAACTCCCATAGAACAGAATGGAGGGAAAACGGCGCCCCCTGTACTGGGAATCCCATAGAACAGAATGGAAACACGGCGCTCCCTTGTACTGGGAACTCCCATAGAACATTATGGAGACCACGGGGCTCCCCGGTACTGGGAACTCCCATAGCACAGAATGGAGAACACGGGGCTCCCCTGTACTGGGAACTCCCATAGAAAAAGAATGGAGAACACGGCGCTCCCCTGTACTGGGGAAATCCCATAAGAGGAGAATGGAAACACGGCGCTCCCCTGTACTGGGAACTCCCATTAGAGGAGAATTGGGAAACACGGCGCTCCCCTGTACTGGGAACTCCCATAGAACAGAATGGAGAACCCCGCTCTCCCCTGTACCGGGAACTCCCATAGAACAGAATGGAGAACACGGCGCTCCCCTGTACTGGGAACTCCCATAGAACAGAATGGAGAACACGGCGCTCCCCTGTACTGGGAACTCCCATAGAACAGAATGGAGAACACAGCGCTCCCCTGTACTGGGAACCCCCCATAGAACAGAATGGACAGCATAGAGCTCCCTAGTACTGGGAAGTCCCATAGAACAGAAAAAGGGAGAACACGGCGCTCCCCTGTACGGGGAACTCCCATAGAACCGGATGGAGAACACGGCGCTCCCCTGTACTGGGAACTCCCATAGAACAGAATGGAGAACACGGGGGCTCCCCTGTACTGGGAACTCCCAAGAACAGAAGGGAGAACACGGCGCCCCCCTGTACGGGGAACTCCCAAAAAACAAATGGAGAACACCGTCCCCTGTACTGGGAAACCCCCCCAAAAGAACAGAATGGAGAACACGGCGCTCCCCTGACGGGGAACTCCCAAGAACAAATGGAGAACACGGCGCTCCCTTGACAGGGACTCCCATAGAGAAGAAGGAAACACGGCGCTCCCCCTGTAAAAGGAATCCAATAGGGGAGAATGGAGAACACCGCTCCCCTGTACGGGGAACTCCCTAGAGGAGAATGGAGAACACAGCGCTCCCCTGTCGGGAACTCCCCAAGAGAAGGTCATGTCAAGTTTGACTGGCTCTCCATTCTAAGATAACGGTTTTGGGGTCCTGTTCCTGAAATAGGTGCGGCCCCCACCTCGGGGAATAGGGATCAAAGTCTGTGGTGGAAACAGCCCTTAAAGCACCAGCGTCTTGTAAGTCCTACCTTGTGCAGTTATTCACTTTCCTGGGAGTGTAGCCCAATGCAGCCGCTCACCTGTACTTAGCTCTTCCATTGAAATGAATGCAGAGTGAACACGCAAGTGCAGCAACTTCTCCATGCAAACAGGGAGTTTTGGGGCCCCTTCCTGGAGATGGGTGCAGGTTCCACCTATCTGGTGTTGATGGTGTATCCTATCGATGTCTCTGATGGCAAAGCCCCTTGAAGTTGATCCTGATCACTTGGCACAGGTGTCCATCTCTTGTAATCTTGATGCATATCCCTGTCTGCTTTGTAGATTCAGCGCTTGCTGGAAGCCCAGAGCAGTTCACAGGAGTCCGGTCCCTCACGCACCTCGTCTTCCACACAGAAAGCAGCAGAATCTGAAGCCACCGAAACGGAAGCAGCCCAGCCCGCCCGAAAAAAAAAGCGTCAGCATCCCGTGGGGCAGTACCGTTCACCCCCTCGTTAGTGCCTGTTTTCCCATCACAGTGTATTTTCACCCCAGGTTGTTAACATAGTGGTCTTTCAGCGGGGGACCCGTGCCAACGCAAGACGCCTGGTTTAAAGGGAAGTGTGATCGGGGTCATTTCGAAATGCTGGCAGACCCCCTCTCGGGGAGGTTACGGGGCGAGGGGGTCAGTATTAGTGCCCAAGGGATAAGCCGCACACTGCATCATCGCATGGCTGCTCCCCAAAAGGGAAACCTCTTCTAAAAACACAAGAAAGCCTCCAAACACTTTGCTGAAGACAAAGACTAAGGACATGGAACACTGGAAAATATGTCCGTGGGGAAAGAGGCCAAGAGAAACTTTTTTATTTAGATGTGGCGGCAAACCCGGGGGACCAAAGACTATGTGTTGCCTATGCAAGCATGGTGGTGGGAGGGTCATGGTTCGGGGCTGTGGGGAGCTACGGTTCGCTGAGGGAACCATGAATGCCAACATGTACTGTGACATCCTGAAGCAGAGCATGACCCCCTCCCTTCTGGGCCGCCGGGCAGTATCCAACATAACAACTCCAAACACCTCCAAGACCACCACTGCCTCGCTAAAGAAAATGAGGGTAAGGCCATGTTCACACTGCTTATTTTTGGACGGATTTGGTCCCGTATGCGCCCGTCTGCTCGAAACGGGCCCAAATCCTCCCAAAAATTTACGGTAATCCACAGTTCCATAGAGAACATGGTTGCGGCTCCTCCCCCCTTTTCGCCGTGACATCCCACATTATCGCGGGGGAATCCACGCGTGGAAAATGATATTGTTGGGCCCGGCGAGCTGCCGCCCCCCCCCCCCCCGCCCCCCCCCCGCCAGAACACGGCGAAAATTGCGGGTGAAATCCGTCCCACAATTTGCAGTTTTTTAAACCCTTTGTGAACATAGCCAAAAAGCTGCGGGACTGGCCAACTCTCCAGATCTAAACTCTAGGAGCATCTTGGGGCCTCCTCAAACAGAGAGGGGGGGAGCACAAGGTCTTCCCACCAGCAGCTCTGTGTGTCGCTGGGGGGGAAGAGGATTCCAGTGGCGCAACCTGTGAAGCTCTAGTGACTGCCAGGCCCAAGAGAGGAACAGTGGGGGGAAATAATAGACCAAAAAAGAAACTGCATGAGGGCCAATTTGCCCCTTTATCCTCAGGTTGCACTCACTTTTGCTGTCACTCAGGGGTGCACTCACTTTTGTCCCCAGTGCTTTAGACATTGGTGTCTTAGAGTTATTTTGAGTACAACATATTCCCCCTGTGATACAAGCCGGACACCACTTGTACATTTTATCACAGGGTCCTCCTCAGTGTTGGGCCCTGAAAAAAAAAAATACCTGATTTACAGAAAAGTGGGGGTGTCCCGATTCGGAATACGTATAAATATAAGAGGTGTCCCAATTCTGGGGGAAAACTGTATTAATGTAGGGTGACTACTTTGGGGGAGCTGTTGTAAAAAGTAGGGTTGTACTGATTCTGGGGATGCTGTATGTAATTAGGGGTGTACTGACTTTTGGGAGATGCTTATGTAAGTGAGGGGGGTACTGCTTTTGGGGATGCGATAAAGTGAGGGGGGTACTGACTTTTGGGAGATGCTGTATATAATGTAGGGGTGTACTGCTTTTGGGAGATGCTGTATGTAAAGGAGGGGGTTACTGACTTTTGGGGGAATTTCGTAAAAATTTTAGGGGGGGTACGACTTTTTGGGGGAAAGCGTATAAATTAGGGTACGACTTTTGGGAATGCTGTATGTAATGTGAGGGGTACTGACTTTTTTTGGGGGAGCTGTAGTAATGTGAGGGGTGACTGATTTTGGGAGATGCTGTATATAAAGTGAGGGTGTCTGACTTTTTGGGGAAATGCGTTTAATTGAGGGGTGTACTGACTTTTGGGGTTTCTTATATAATAGAGGGGTACTGATTCTGGGAATGCTGATATAAGTAGGGGTTTTTCCAAATTTGGGAATGCTGTAATAATTGAGGGGTGTACTGATTTTTGGGGGAGCTTATTAAGTGGGGGGTGTACTGACTTTTTTGGGATTTGGGGGATATAATGTGGGGGTGTACTGACTTTTGGGAGGGTCTGTATGTAAGTGAGGGTTACGACTTTTGGGGGATGCTTTTTAATGTGAGGGGTGTTTTTTTGACTTTTTGGGGATGCTGTAATAATTGAGGGGGGTACTGACTTTTTTGGGGTTTTGTTTAATGGGGGGTGTACGCTTTCTGGGGATGCTTATAAATGTGAGGGGTGTACTGACTTTGGAGATGCTGTAATAATGTGAGGGGGGCC